>VYZW01040408.1:16788-67118 GCA_013401315.1 Balaeniceps rex | reverse complement strand
AGATGACTATTTTCACTGCTAAATACAAGATAACTGAAAGTTTTCATTTTGTGGTGAACATTTTTAGTCATATGTAAATGATCATGAATAAAAGTTTAACTGCTTACTCCTGCTGGCTCAAATACATTCATTCTGAACTTTTTTGAAGGCCTTGGAAGGGATGCTCTTGCATATTGGGACACTTCTCAGAAGTACCTGTTTGATGCTGCATCCTGAAAGTCAAGATACTTCCCTTATGCAGGGAAGTCACATATAAAAAGTGGGAAGAGTGTACCATGGAGCAGTTAGCATAGGTAAATGTTTTCATCAGCATAACCTCAACACCAAGTAATGGCTTGGCCAAACAGTGGTTTGGTCCTGCAAGCTGTGCCTCCAGACATACATCAAGACTCGAAACAGTATTCCAAGGGTTGCCTCTTGGCGGCACCAGGGAAGATACATGCAGTTTAGGCCCTGTGTCAAGTCAAATCAAATTGAAAGAGAGTACACCGTAAACACCAGCTTTAAAAAAAAAAAAAAAAAAAAAGGGGGGGGTGGAGGGGAAGTGCTGTGACTTCAGGAGATTGTCTTATGCATATGTAGGAATATGTCAATACAGGTATTCTTTAAGAATTCCTTATTGTGGGATTCCTGTTGTGGGAATTCCTTTACTGTTAACAGCTTCAACTGTGAAAGTGTTTAGGATCTCTTACACTTGTATTCTGTTGGACTTGGTTTACAGATATAGACACATGTATACTCCCAGTAGATCCCATCAACTTCTTTGGAAATTTTAACCTGCAGTAAAATGGCAGTGTTTGGGACTGTGTCTAGCACTAACTTATTTTGTCCTGTTCTTGCTCTAGCTCTTGTTCTTGCTCTGGCTCTTCCTCTGAATGTGGTGAAGCTGAGTTTAAAAACTCAGGCTTCATTGACTTCTTACAGATAACCTTTAAAAAGGATTTATTAACTCATAAATCAAGTTTGAAGTTCTGGATTTTCTGTTTGTTTTTAAAATAACATTGACATTTGCAAGTCTAGGTGAGGCAAAAAAACCCCCCAACACAACAGTTTTAGAAAGCTTAACCTTTCGTATCTTTTTTTGGAAGAATTTCAGACTGGGATAATTATGTCCACATCAGCAGACAGGGTAGTGCAATCAAAGTGGATCCATAAGGCAAAACACTTCTTGCAAAAAGACTTTTTTCCATTCAGTATAGTATAGCTCTGTTTGGGTCCCATATACTGGATGTTTATTGGGGGCGGGAGCACATTATGCAATCCCCTGGGCTACCTATGCAAGCTCAGCTCCATCTAAAAGCAGTCCAGCTGGTGTGTGCAGGGAATTTCCCCAATGTGAACCAAAAGCGCAGTGAGTGAAGAAGAGTAGGCAATGCTTCCAAAACTGATACAAGTTAAAGTACTAATATAGATGCACACAGCTTGTTTCCTGTATTCCCTTCCACCAGTGCTGGTGTAAGTTTTTCCTCAGAGGTGGACATGACCGTTTCAGATTTTTAAATGTAAACTGATAAATTTGTAAACTCAAAAAATAATCAGGCTTATAATTTTCCTTTTTAATACCCTAAGATTAGAGCTGCTTTCCAAGGGGGGTCATAACGGAGTTTTTATGTGACTTTAGATTTGATTATGAATACGAGAGGAAGAGAAAAGGTATACGAGTGTGGTAAGAAGTGAATGACTAGCTATTGAAAAACTAGTCAAAAGAATTAAGGATAGTCAATGTTTTTATGGTCTGACAGCAAAAACAAAAGAATAGACAGAGTCTGCTTTCTTCTCAGAATAAAATCCTTTGTACCCAGATCCGATTGAAGGTACTTGCTCTAGTTGTCTGGCAATTAGTTTTAATACTCATTTTTGTTTGGAGAGGCTGGTTTTGGTGGTCAGTGCTTTAAATCAGTTGTCTCATGTTGTTTACTTGTACAACTTCACAATGTTTATATTGCCTTTGTATCCTGAAATAAATTATTCAGGATGTGTAAGTCTACAAACCAGACCTTCCTGCCTCAAGGTCCCATGAGAGTCTTGATCCAGGATGGTGTCTCAGATCACATACAACATACATCAACAGGATCAGACTCTTCACAACAAATTGTGCTTTTTCATACAGCAAGTTGGTATTCACAAGTAAGTGTCAGCCGGTGAGAAAGAGCAGGAACAGTTGCTAGAGAAAACAGAAATAGCCTGTGAAGCAAGGACTGTCATCCAGGATTTTCCTTCTGAGCTCTGTGCCCTAACTGCTAAGATACAGTCTTACTCTCTCCTCTCTGCTATGAATCCGGCATTGTTCTTTCTCTCGCTGGAACAGATGAACGGCTTGAATATTTACCCTGGTTCTTGGACAAAGTTTTACAGCCTGGGCGAACTCTGGCCTAGTTTAGAGCAAGCTTGGATGCGTCTGCATCATTCCCGTAGGCGTGACCTTACTGGTTTCTGCTGGGCCTCGCTTCTGGTTTGCATGAAGCGCACGAATACAGCTCCAGACTTGCCGCACACTTCCACACGGGAACCTTTCGGTTTGTTCTTGAAGTCGGTGTGAGCTTGTTATGAATCCCTTAAAAATAGATAGCCTTCTTGCTTCCAGCTGCTAATATGAATTTTTTTTTAAAAAAAGCATAGGGTTAACATTAATAACAAACCACCCAACTACATTCTTTTTGTACTTTAGAAATCCACATATTTTAAACCCATTGGTGCAGGGACTTCATTCTTGTGTGTAAAACACCTAGTGCAAACAGATCCTGATCTTGTTTGGAGTGCTCAGTAGTTCTAATAACACTGCTGAAAAGGGTATCAGTAACGGGGCTTGCAGGCAAGCAGATGAGTCTAAATTCCCTTATAATTACAAATTTGTACATGTCAGTGTTAGATTTTTTTGCTTGCTATGTAAACTACCAGAACAATTAAAAATCTGAATTATGGAATGAATTAAGACTATAAACTTTGTCTTGAAACTGAGCACAAAATGAGGCACTGTGTGTGAACGTTGTGATGAACTGTGGCTGTGTGCCGTGCTATGGAGTGTTACTTAAAAATAAGTAAGGGGAGTACGTACATGCTATTTCTTCTGGCATACAGCACTCTAGCCATTCTGTCTTTTGGGTAAACCTTCCCCTAATAATCTCATTTTGAATCCATTCATACAGTGCTATTAGAAGAAGGCTAAATTTACTTTAATACTTGTTTTATTAACAGGTTTTTAAAGTGTCATATAAGTGGTATGAGTTCTAGTATTCATTGATCATATCCCAGCTGTGATGTTAGCTTTGGAGATCAGTGACCAGGAATGTCGTGAAGAAAACAGGATTTCCACAGAAATTAGATGGCTATGTCATAAAAATGCTTTCTTTTTTAATTTAAAACTTTAAATAAACTTTAAACTGAGGCAACAATGTTCACTTTAGAGGGATCAACCCAGTCTATGCAACAAAGTGCTGTCAAAGTGCTCTGGAGTAAGGATAGCCGCCTTCCAGAAGCATGTTCGCTTAGGCATATGTATTTTTTAGCATCTTGTTGCATAAATCAGCTATGTGTACACCACAAATCCATTCAAGCAGCTGCTCAGCATATGACAAATTTTGTTTCCTACGTGTATAACAAAACAGGTCTCATCTTTGTCAATGTGTTGCTCTATAAACAATATAAACTACTATCAAAACAAGTTTTAGTGTATTTTGTTTAAGTGGCTAAGACATTAGCAAAAGATATACTATATACCCTGGTTATCATCCTCCTCTTGATTTCTCCGTTTCATGAGATAGTTTGAGTCTTATTATTACAATTTAATGTGCCCCAGCCAGAATGCAGGCATTTCATATCTCTGCCCTAGTAATAAAAATTTCTTAGGGTACATGCAATGACTTCACAAGGTCAGAATTTGATTTGATTTCCACTCTAAAAGACAAATGAAAGGTTCACCAACATATTACATTACTTTTTTTTTTAAACTGTAATATTTCAAATACTGAAGTTTGCATCCAAAAGTTCCTCCAGTTTCTAATGATATTGTGAGTTACCATGTCACCAAGCAGTTCAGAGATGAGAAGTATTGTAGTAAAATAGAAATAGCATATGGGACTCATCAGGACCCTTTAAATTGCTGGCAGTAGAAAAGAATAAGGAAGGTAAGTGCAAGTTTAACTAGTTTCAATTGGTAAAATAAAAGTAAGGTTTGCTCCAGGCAGTGGGCATCAAAGACGGAGCACATGGATTTGAAAACTGTGAGAAACTCTTCTCAGTAAGAGTTGCTTTTCTTATGCCACCTTCTGAGTGTCCTGCAACACTTAGCTGGTGCTGATTTTCAAAAGCAGAGGATTTCTAGGGTTATCTTAGGGCAGTGAGAGTCTTCCTGCCCCGCTCCTCGCATGTTGCAGCTCCTGTACTCTACTAAGCCACCATGCTCCAGCTGCTGAAGCTTCCTCAGGTGTCAGAGGGTATCCTTACTCCAGAGTGTTTTGGCGATGCTTTGTTGCATTGACCAGCCTGATCCCCCTAAAACAGGCAGCATTGCCTCAGTTTAAAGATGCTTTGTGCCAGTAAAGCTGCATTCACGAGAGGGCTTGTGCTGGTAAAAGAAGGCCACCTTCACCCGCTTGTTCCACCTATACTCCAAGCCTCTTGCAACCTAGTGCCGAGGTAGCTGCACTTCTCAGAGGCACAACCATGGAGGAGACACAGTATTTATTAGAAATACTTGAGGAAAGCAAACAGATTTATTAAGCTAAGGTATCAGGGTCTTAAGGTTGCATAATGCCAAAAACTAGTTGGACTGTTGCTCTGTGCTGCTGAAAGGGCCTAGATATCTCCCTAATTGTTTATCTAGCTGCATGTATGTAGATATATGTTAATAACAGAAGCAGGGAAAGCTCTCACTGAAAAATCAGTTCTGAAGCTTATCTGCTCATCCACAAGAACTGAGCACTGAAAAATCCTTTTCTTTTTGAAAACATCTGTTCAAATTTTTACCTAAGAAGGAATAGTTCTCTTCTGCCTTCTCTCCTACAACCTTAATGCCTTCTTCTGTGGGGCAAAAGCTGTATCTGGATTTTGTAGCTGTGCCAAAACATAGCTGAGACACAGATCTCAGCCCAAAGGCAAAGCTGCTCTGTTGCCAGACAACATGACCAGTGAGGAACAAAAGGTTTTCTAACAGGTCGAGGTGATCTATTAATTTTTTTCCTTGTCAAGATAAAATTACAAATATGTGCCATATGGAGTTACCTGGCTTTTGTAAGCGCTGCTGCTGTGTTTTCTTCCCTCAAAGCTTTTCCCTCCCCAGCACGGGTGATGCAGACCGTGCCACAGGCAGGGGCGGCTGGGGGATCAGTATAAACACCCCGCTCAGTCCCACTCCCTCAGTTTTACTATGCCTTTAATTGAAAGTTAGGCAGAGGCAGAAGAAAACTCAGTGCCTTTAAAAACATGTTTGGCCAAATGCTGCTTGACCTGAGTTCAGGGTAACTCCCACTGACTTTGCTTGAAATAACAGGGCTCTGAGTCGTGGAGGGGTTTGGTCCATGCCCAGGGGCATTTTTGGATTATTCCCTCATGGTTAATGGACTTTTTTTTTTAAGTGTTCAAGGTTCAGAGAGGAAGAAATGCTGCACACCCACCAGAGAAGAGGAGATTTTGTATTCATGTGTGTTTTCTCAATGCTTGCTAGTGCTGGCTTGGCTGAAGGCACTTTGCTGACTCCCTCTGTGGCCAAGGGTTTAATTAGCTACAGCTGAGGGTTTTTTAAATAAATGTCTGGCTGTATAGGAGATGGGTCATAAAGGTGACATTTTAGGGCTGCCTATTGTGTTTCTATAATTCTTTCTTTTCTGTTAGTATGTCTTTATTTGCAAGAGTCCTTTCACAGGCACCTCTGAAGACTGCTGATCTCTCAGAGCAAACATTTCTCCGGGGGATTGCGAGAGGCTGCTTGGGAGTTTCTTTTGAAGGTGTGCCAGGATCAGCTGTGTCACGCAAGTGCATGTCAATGAAAAGAAATTCAGTGACCTTAGAAGTGAGGCATCATAAGGTTGCACTAAGGGAACAGCAAATGCTGGGATCCTTGAAGGAATCTTGTTAAGTTGATTAACTGTCAAAAAAGTTTTCGATACGGTGATAAGGAATATAGTTATGTCAGGCTGTAGGCTTAACTGTAGAGACGTAAGGAAGCTGACATCTTGCATGAGAGCAGTGTTGTCTTTTGTTCTGTAAAAATTACCATTTGCTAAAACATCCAGAGCTGAAAGAAGACGGAAAAAACCCCTTAAGATCTTTTTTTTTTTTTTCAGTGTAATGGTAGGCCAAAATATTTTTTGGTCTTAGTAAATTGTTTGTAAATATGAAGTGTATAAATATAAAAGAATATACTGTGTTTTTTAAAAGTAAATGAGGTCTTTAAACTTGGTTTTGATTCCTTTTTTAGAAGGGGGGAAATGATAAAAAGCTTTTCCCTCGTACTCATTCAGTAAATTTTTTAACTCAGTGTCTATGTGTAGAATAATTTTCACATAACTATAAATAGATAAGGCTTTGTTCTTGATGTTTTTTCTATCTTTTGCCACTGCAAAACTTGGATAAACCTCTTATCCTCTCTCTATTGTTGTCCTACACTGGTGTCCTGGTTTTGGCTGGGATAGAGTTAATTTTTTTTTTTTCCCCTTCTAGTAGCTGGTGTAGCGCTGTGTTTTGGATTTAGTATGAGAAGAATGCTGATAACACACTGATGTTTTAGTTGTTGCTAAATAGTGCTTAGACTAGTCAAGGACTTTCTTTTTCAGCTTCCCATGCTCTGCCAGGTGCACAAGAAGCTGGGAGGGGGCACAGCCAGGACAGCTGACCCAAACTGACCAAAGGGCTATTCCATACCATATGACATCATGCTCAGTATATAAACTGGCCGGGGGGGTGTACCGATGCTCAGGAACTTGCTGGGCATTGGTCGGCAAGTGGTGAGCAACTGCATTGTGCATCATCACTTATTTTGTATATTCTTTTATCATTATTGTTATTGTTGTTCTTGTTGTTATTATTATTTTCCCTTCCTTTTTTGTCCTATTAAACTGCCTTTATCTCAACCCATGAATTTTACTTTTTTTTTTACTTTTTTTTTCTATTCTCTCCCCCATCCCACTGGGGAGGGGGGCAGTGAGTGAACAGCTGTGTGGTGTTTAGCTGCCTGTCGGGTTAAACCACAACTGGTAACAACAATCAATCTTTTTATGGTTATCCAGGCATTTTAATTTATCTTTCTTCTTCTTCCCAGTTGCCCAATAATCTTTTGTTTACTTGAACTTTTACTGTGTCCTTCTGGACTGTGTAGAGGCAACAGTCCCGGGCCAGAGTCCAAGGCAAAACAGTTAAATTGACCCTGTTGCATGACAACTCCATTCAGAGGTGCGCTGCTTAATCAACTACTTCTGTTGCCCAAGAGCCATTGACATGGTCCACTATCTAAACTGGAAGGAAAAACATCCACAGTAATGCCTTCCCCGAGACCTAACCCAAGTCCAGAGACACCAGAGAGCAGAAAGCCCAAGGGAAAGGTGAGACTGTCTTGGGGACGGTGAACTGATTTGGGCTCTCCCTGGGCAGCCTCTCTCCTTTTTCCCCCCCTGTTGGCACAGCATGACCCTTTGCCAAGCTTCAGGCCCCCAGATTCGGGCAGCAGAGGAGGCAGGAAGCTGCAGAACTGCTTCCTGGACTGGTGGTACCAGCTAGGCTCACCCCCAGCCTACTCCTACTCACGGGTGTATGCAAGGCCAAGCCATCATCCTTGGCCGCAACCTGGCCACAGCTGGGATTTGGGATACATCAAGGCAACTGATAGTTTAAAAAAGGTGGTGGCAGGTTAAGATGTCAGCTGATGCCTGCATATGGGTCACTGAGCGCTGCCTCTGCACAGGGTCACTGAACAAGGACCAATGCTTTTGTTAGAGTTAGGGATGCTTGCAAAAATGTAGATGCAGATGTGAAGGGATCACAGTGAATGACAATGGTTTAGCTCAGCAATGCCTGACAAACCTTTTGGAGCCCAAGCTCTATGGTCTCCGGAAGAGCTCTTCAAACCTGAGCTATGAACCCAACCTTAAACCAGACTCTGACTCCAGCCTCAGCCAGAGTCTAGCAACCCTTGCCGTCCTTCATCTAAATACATCTGTGCTTGTACAAGCCTTGTGACATTCAAAATCTTCTTATGGGGGGAGGGCAGGGGACACAGACAGTTTAGTGTTAGTATAACTGAAATCTTAGCAGGCTAATAAGAAAATTGTCATTATGCAGATCAATTTTGTTTGTTTGTTTGTTTTTCAAAACAGGAAGAAGGAGGAAAAAAATTAGGAATATTATTATTTATGGAAAGCCTCAGTAATAATAATAATAATACAGTCAAAACTGTTATGTATGTACTGTCTAGGATCTACCCCTTCCCCCTGGTGTCCTGCTCACCCTTCCACTGCTCCTCTGGGTCGATGGCTTCAGCGTGGGGGGAGCGGGTATGGTGAGGCAACAGCATCCCGAGTCCTTCACTGGGAGGAATATGGTGTCGGTGGTTTCTTCCTCCTCCTCTAGGACCTACTTAGGGTCCTTTTCATGTTTCCTGATGCCTTTTGTGCTTTGTTCTTTCTTCATCGGTCTGCAATTCTGTGTTACATCTGAATTTACTATATATGGTGCATTTTAACTATGTTAGAAACTTGTTCTTTATTCTTTTTGTGACTTCTTGTTGTTCCTAAGATGGGTTTTGTTCAGCTCCCAGGTCTGTACCTCTCTAGCTGACCGCTGGCGTGCTGGTTATAGCCCTGCAGCCCTCAGCGTTATCCCATGCCCTGTCTGTCATCCTGTGCCTGTATTCCTCTACACCACCTCTTGCGAGCCCACCTTCAGGGCCTTTGGTCTCGTACCAGGCCTGCATTTCTCTGCATTACATCATTCTGCTAAGGTCATAAATATTTCACACTATGCATAACAGCTGCATGTTACTACTATCTGTATAAAAGCTATGCTTATACTATAAAAGATAAGCAAAGCAAGTTAGGCGTAGTTGCCTGGTCATTAGAAAAATGGCTGTTACAGCAACAAATCAAACCAAATAAAAGGAAAGCTTCGAGCAGGTATAGACAAATTCAGGCAAAGCAAGCCTGACATACCTTGGTCCTGAGGCTCTGCAAAGTCAAAGCAAAGTCTGTGCCCTGTTACCTGCAACAGCTGTGCTGTCTTTACGAGGCTGCAGCCCACAGTGTGTCCTGGGCACCCTGGTTTTTAAACCTGAGGACTCATGCCATCCTGAAAAGTTATCCCAAACCTAATCCTAGTCTAGGCATCCCATGCAGCCCCAAGTGCTGAAACGTCATGGTGCCAAACACAGAGAGCAGTCCTCAGGTCCATCCTGGTGAGCCTCTATCAGCTCAGTCACCTGCCTGCATTGGGATTTGCAGGGTCTGAAACCCCACCTTGACCCCATGGCCACATGTGCACGTGGCCTCAGATTTCATCCTGGGCCTCTGCTTTCTCTCAGGATGAGCCCATCATCCAGCACGACCGTCCCCTGTGGGATGTGGGATGGGGTACTGGTGCGGGGGTCCTCATGAGAAAGCAAGTTCAGGCTTGTCCAGAGACCCGTATAGGCATCAGCCCGCTGGTTGATCCCTGGTGCCTTCTCAACCCCTTTGGGTTATGGTGCTACGCTCTCATCCCTTGCCCAGTCCTTGGCACTGGGGCAGTGGCCTCCTGTGGTAGTGGGGACTCTGCCTGAAGCCAGATTTTCACCTCGGCCTGAGGTCTGTGGAAGAAGGCCCAATACCTTCTGCTCTCCTGGGCCAGGAGCCACCAACTCATGGTGGCCTCAGGGAGAGGCGGGAGAGGACTGGAAATGTTTGGGCTCAGTTAGAGGTAGCAAGGTGAAATTTTTTTGGCAATACCAGAGGAGGCTCTTTTTTCTCTGTTTTGGCCTAGGGTTGACATGGGTCATGTGCTGGGATCCCCTTGCCATGTCAATTTTGCAAAGAAGCATAGGATCCTTCATGGGTTTGGTGGCCAAGGTTTTGCAGATGCTAATTTTTAATCCTGTTAGATGGGAGGGGAGGATTCATTTATTTTGTAATTAACATATTATGCTCTTGGCTATTGTTTTGGTAACTTGTATTCCTAACTCTATCCCCAATCTTACTCCTTGATAAGCCTGATTTCTAAGTGGGGGATACTTTGGAAGGTGTATATGTTTTGGAGCTGTTTAGAATAAATAAGACTTATTTTGGGCTTTGGTTTGGGATTTGAAAGTTTTTAGTGGTGGGGAGAAGATGATGCAGGCAGAAAAAGTTTTTATGTTGGGGCTCTGGGTTTAGGTCTGAGGAAGATTTTAATTTATTGCTATATGTTTTGGACTCCAGTTTTCTGAAATGAGGTTTGATAGAGTGCTTCTGACATACGTTGGTTGCTTTTACAAAAACAGCTACCATAAGTTCAGGCTAACTCATGGGGCTGCTCCTTTGAGTCTCTTCTGGAAGGATCACCCTTTTCTCCAGTGGAGCAAGTTGGTGTAAAGGGCAGCTACACCAAACTATGGGTGTGCACTGGCATGGTCTGAGGGCACTTTTTAAGTCTCCACCTTCAAAAGGCCCTTTGTCCAGGGCTCAGATTAGCATTTGTGCATTTCGGGCTTGCCAAGCACCATTTTTCCTAGTAATAGGCACAATGTCTGATTGGGCTTTGCAAGAGTAGTTTTTTTCAGTGGTCTAAATATAGAGGTAAGTCTTGCATTCAGAAAAAATGCCCAGTTTTGTTGAACATGTCCTGGCTTGATCTTCCTCTTGAGCTGATAGGAGCACCTTTGGATAATTTGTGGTTAGAGTTAATTACAGGTTTCAGTTAAAGAAGTGAGAGTTTGCAAAATAAAATAAATATTTAAGACATATTTTTCTAATTTCTATATTGAACTATTGGTTATTTATTTTTAAGTTTTAAGTCTGGAGTCTCAGAATATCTTGAGTGAAATGTGTTGAGGAAGACAGATCAGGTTTGCCTTTTTAAGCATGTGTAAAGGATTAGGGCTATGGTTTAGGTGCATTTGTTTTGTTGCAAGTTGACGTGAGCAGAATGTTTTGTTTTGGAGGGAACTGCAGCTTTTTCCTTTTGGGCTGCAATGATGGGACATTCGACGGGAATAAGGCCTAGGGACAGACAGGGAGCTGATTTGGAAATCAGCATAGGTCAATTTGGTGGCGGGAAGTGGTTGGTGTGTAAGATGTGTGCTTGAGTTCACTGAACAAGAATAAGGCCTCAGTTAGAAGAAGCCCCAAGGGATCAAGTTTGGGACTTCTTGCCATGTTCTGTCTTACAGCCGATGGGGTAAGATTATGGCTGACGCTGCAGTTCTGGTTTTAGCTTTTGGAGGCTGGAGGCGGAGCAAAAGACAAGTGTCCTGGGGGGTCATGGCAGCCTTCTGATTTCCCAACAGGGAAATGGCATGCAAACAACTTGGGGATGGTATGGCACAGGGCTTGGGTTAGGCTCACAGTAAAGGCTGCCTTTGTTCAGGCAATGAGAAATGAGGCCTTGTTAAAGGATAGATTTAGGATCACGCTTCTCAATCTACTGACAGGTTGATGTTGCGTCAGGGGAGGTTTAGATTGGATATTAGGAAAAATTTCTTTACTGAAAGAGTGGTCAAGCATTGGAACAGGCTGCCCAGAGAGGTGGTGGAGTCACCATCCCTGGAGGTGTTCAAAAAATGTGTAGACATGGCACTTTGGGACATGGTTTAGTAGGCATTGTGGTGTTGGGTTGACAGTTGGACTAGATGATCTTAGAGGTCTTTTCCAACCTTATGATTCTATGATTCTATGTGCTGGATACTCTGCCTGGAAGTGAGGACAAAGAGGAGCCGATGGCAATCCCAATTTACCAGAGGCCCAGGCTAGCAGACAGAAGTCAGCTGGCGTTACAGCAAGTGACTTTCCTGGTTTGTGGTCATCTCTGCATGATGCTGTCTCACTTGCCTACTGCTCCGTGGAGCAATGGTGCTACATCAGCAATCTGTGACTAACCACCTCAGATGCACTCATCCTCTGCAGGTAGTTTGCCTGCCATTGTGCATGCTGCACCATCCACAACCCTCCTAGCTGTGTAAGGCTGCCTGGGCTAGGTCTATACAGTGGGGACCTGCACCCTGGTCCTGTTTTATTTCCTACTATTGGTGTACTGTTGCTGGTGGTGCTGGAAGCCAGGTGAAAGTATCGCCCAATGTCCCAAACTAGGGGTCCTGAAAACCATGCCTGGGTGTTGCTTAACCCAGGAGTCTCTTAGTATCCAGAGAAAAACCTTTCTGTCTGACTTAAGTTTCCCCCATGACTACAGTAGCATTTGTATGTGCATCCAGAGATGTCCCAGCGTTAACCAGGCTGAGAAAATTAATACCCTGATCATGTCAACCATAAAATAGATGTTCTTCTGCTTAAAGTCCCCAGGGCTTGATCTGAGAGGAATGGCTTTGGTATCCTCTGAGAACATGGACAGGCTGAGGCTCAGCATGCTACACAGGTGGGGTTAAACTTTTCTTCTAAGAGATGAGGGGCAGGTAAAGGGAGAAGGAACCTGGAGTCTGTTCTTCATTTGAGGGCAAATGCTTTAATGTTGTGTGCTGCTGAGCCTAATAGCTCTGACAGACATGTAGTGGTGGATTTAGCCCCATTCTGCTGGAAGTCACAGCTCTATGCCAGTGGCAGCTGGTTTATCCCGGTTTACAAGCCAGCATATTAGTATAAGCCCAGCTTCATAAGAGAGAGGTCTGCAGTGGCCGTGACTGTGATGGATAAAGAATGGAGACAGGGATGGGCTCAGCAACCTTCAGCGGTGAAGAGAGACCTTCAGCGGGGTCAAGAATATCTGCAATGACTTTAGCTTAAAATACAGCAGCCCTTGTTTTCTAGTCTGGTCCTGTATTTCACCTGGGTCCTACCTAGCTGAAAAATTTCATTTTGCTATTCAATATTTTGTGTATTTAAAACATTGTCTGTGCTAACTTTTTCCAAAACAATTCATATTTTTAAGCAATTATATTTTATAATGCAAAATATCAACATTTTGCATAGCCTTTCAAAATAAATGTGGAACACATCAAATGCTACAACATTTTGAAACTTATCTTGAAATGAACCTATTTTTTTGCCAATTGATTTTATTATTTTGCTTCCTTACAACTCTGAGCTGGTGAAAAGGAAAACTTTTTCCCCAGGTAATTTGTTAAAAAGCCTAACTAATTACTTTTACAGCTCTTTGAAAAGGCTCGTCATCAATAAAGAGCAAAAGAGTTCAGTCCTGCCAGTAAAACTTTGGACTGTTTGATTGCCAGAAGTCTATTAATCAGTAAAGGAAGTTTTTCAGAGTCTATGTGTGAGAGAGAACATAAAAGGAAATGTCTTGATACAATTTTAATTTTAGCCCTTAAATTACATACCTGTATATAATGTAATTACTTTTTCCCCTAAGGGAAAAAAATACCCATTATTTTTGTGTTATTAGGGTGAAAGTAAAACATTGGGAATGAAAAAGCGAAATTAATCACAGAACAGTAGATTATAATCCAAACCCAGATCTGAATGTAGTGAATGGGATGAAGTGTCTTTGCTTCCACATGAATCCTTCCGTTAGTGTTCTTAATTTATTTTGCAGATAAACTCCAAAAGGTTAAGTCCTTGAGCTGCCTGTGCTGTGGATCTAAGCCACTTGTTTATTATGGAAAGAATATATATCTCCATCCTTGAAGATAATCGGAACTTGACTAGACATGTCCCTGAGTAATCTGATCTAATTTTAACGTTGAATCTAACTTCAAGGTTGGCCCTGCTTTGAGCAGAGATTGGGCTAGATGAGATCAGGAGGATCCTTCTGACTGAGGTTTTTCTATGAGTTTCTCTGTGTGTGTGTATATATGTGTACGCAAACAAGTACTGAAAAAAGGTTACACCTTGGCTCCAGCCTAAGGATATAATTTTCACTGAAAACATCAGTATGAAATTTGTCATAAGGCATTCTGGCTAAATCAGTGAGTAAAGAAAATGATTGTCATTTATCTTGCTATGCTAAAGCATGTAAGTATGGAAAATCAGCTATAGGACAACCAACCCATGTGAGTAAGGAGCTACCATTCATGGATTTCTGGAAGTTAAATTTCTTTTTCCCAAGATATTTGTTTCTTGAAGGGAAAAAATCTAGAAACAGGCTTGAATCCTGGGTGTTTTGGCATTTCTAGCTCCAAAACAGGCAAATCTAGAAGTCCTGCCTGTCTGCACAGCAAAAAGTGACCTGCAGCAACGAGATGGAGGTGGTGGCCTAAGACAAGGTGAAGGCAGGTTGTTGGTGTCTCCACCAGCCCATCTTGATCAGCCTTTGCTGATAACCTGCTTGCGATTTCCCTAGTTTTTTCTTTTCCTCCCTCTAATCCTACTCTCCTTCACCTCCTTTTCTCTGCCAGTTGCTATTCTCTAGGAATAGCACTTAAATCCCATGTAAGTCCTTTTTAAATGGCCATAATATGTGTGCTAAAATATGTGTTCAGAGGAGAAGAAAATACTGTTAGCAGAAAAAGCCTCCTAGGACACATGACGTATTACTATGTCTTGGTTTTTCAGCTGTTCAATACGCAAACACAGAGCTACTCCAGTTTTTGGAACAGAATAAGAAACTTTGAAAGTTAAATGGATTTTGACGGCTGTTCAAAACTAGAATTATAGCAAGTATTTCTTCAGGCTGATCTCTGAGGGTTCGATGATTCTTAGGGTTAGGCATTCATTTCTGAAGCCTGAAAATCTGGTAATCTAATGCTCAGCTGCATTCAGAGTTGTGTAAGAAGATGAAAATTGCTTTGTAGTGTGTTAAAGGAACAATATAATTGGGAAATTACATAGAAGGCTGATCAGAGCTTAGGGTGTTGCCAGTATAAGTCAATGTAACCCTGTGTCAATCCAAAGTTTACTTCATTTTTCGGCATCTGTGCATAGGACACCAAAGCAGCAAAGTAGTTACTAGTGTATACTACTGCAGTGGAGAGACAAACAAAAAAAACAGAAAGCATGGATGGCAAAGTGAGGATCTGTCTATCATGAAATCACTCAGAAATCTCTTTATTATTTCTTTCATTCATAGCATGAAGTTCAGGGTTTAGAATGTCCTCATATTTAGATGCAATGTTTGAATGGTAAAGAGCATAACATTATTTAAAAAGGAAAATTAAAGCAGTAAGAATTGAATCGTGGCAACTATGTTTCATTAAAAATGAGTTTTTGATTAAAAGGAGCATAATTAATGCCAGCTACACACACAATACTGATTTCTGTAGTGCTTTGCCACAGAAAGTCACTGTAAAAACAGCATGAAATGGTGTTTTGGGAGACAAGTTCTATTTATTATCTTGAAATGAAACGTTTAAACTAGAAATGGACAAACTGTCATGCAAAATGGCAGTGGCTCATGCAATCCTCTTCTATTCTCTCTTTGTCTTGCTTTGACTCCTACCAAATGAAGTCAAAGATAAAATGTACTATAAAATCCCTGAGAGACAGCACTGAAAATCAGGTTTGCTCCCTCGTTAGCAGTTCTCTTTCATTTCTTTCTTTCTCTTAGCGATGCAGGTCATCCTCAGTGATGCGAGGGCTGGAGCAGCGCCCTGGGCAGGTGCCGGCTGGGACTCTCCCCTTGGGGAGTTGGGCGAGAGTGGGTGCTGCCCTTGCACCGGGATGTGCGGCAGCAGCTGGAGCGAGAGGCTGCCCCAGGCAGCAGTGCTGGCAGCCAGTGGGCTCTGGGGCGGCAAGGCAAGGGTGTACGCATCCAGCGTGTTCTCATCCCGAAAGCTTGCAGTGTGCATAGCAGACAGGGAGCAAGTACAGGAATACGTAAGGTGACATCAAGGCTATGAGGCAGAGTGCAAGGAATTTGCCTTTGCAGCACCCCAGCTGTCTGCTTGCTATGCTTTTCATTTATGACCGTTAATTTCCAAATTGGCTTTTTGGTCTCAGGCCTTTAAAATTGGACAGAACAAGGTGTCTTCAATATCTTGTTTGATGATCAACAGCAACATGAGCTCTGGTGTAAGATGGAGACTAGCTAGGGAGAGAGCAGCTGGAAGTGGTTTCTGCAAGTGTCTCAAAATGCTGCTGTTTCCTCCAAATGTCTGTGGTTTGAGGGCTGACGGTGCAAATAGGCTTCACTGTCTGCTTTCCTGTGCTCCCCTCGGGCAGATAGCTTTCTGTCCTGGTTTTGGCTTGGAGACACTGCTGCAGGACAATTGGACTGCTAAGGTTGGCCCAGTTTGGGGTTTTCTTTTTCCCAGAAACACTTGTGCTCCAGCCTCTTCCATCTTATTTTCTGGTGTGATGTGATGAGACTAGGGCACCCTTCTGAGAAAGTGAAAAACAGTCTTCCCTATGTCATACTCTGTTGCTACAACTTTTGCGTCCAAATGTGCCTGTTGCACATTTTGCAGCTCTGGAGAAGAGTGTGCCTACCAGCATTACTGAGAGGAGCACTGTAATGGATTTCCCTCTAGTGATGAAATATGTCAACTACAGATTTTTCTACATATCTAAAGTACTGGTGCAGCAAGAGCAGTTGTTTCTCCCTTCCTTTCAAACAGCCACTTCGAGAGGGGAGAAAAAGGGAATCAGAAGTTTATTGGATCTGGAATACTATGAAGTCAAAGCATAAACAACATGACTCTTTACCATTAAAAAAAAAAACAACAAAAAACCTTTTTCAAATTAAAAACAAAGTTGTGGACTAAATATGCATTCACACCAGGTTTGTTATTCTGTCTGAAAGCAAGATGAGTATCATAATGTATTTGCTGGTGGAACAGGTAACTCATCAGTTCTTTTCTCAGTGTTTAGAAAATATCTTATCTTTTCCAGGCCTGAGAATGTCGCTATTTTAAGAGTTGTCATCCTATGCCAGGAGTTTAAAATCGTAGCAGAAATAGATGCTCCAGGGCTCAAAATGTTAGATTCAGGTGTGGATTCACCTAATTTTGCTCAGCCTTTGAAGAAATTATTTACTTAATGTGAGCACAAAATATATTAACCCATCTTTTGCTTTTATTATTTTCTAAAGAACTATTACTTTTGGAATCAAAAGTGTGTATTATTTCCCCTGAAAAATTTTGAAATTATTGGCTATTGTGAAACAAATTTGGCAGTAGGAAAAAGGTTTTGGAGATATTAAATTTTGACACTACTTGTAAAAATAGCTAGCCAGCTACAAAGGAAAAGCCACTAACGCATGCTCTGAGGGACAGCAGTGTATGATCAGAGTCTGTGTGGACACACAGTACCCATGGGAGGCTGACGTGGAGAGTGCCCAGCCACACCATCGCTAGTGGCTCATGCCTGATTAGAGAACAGGTAATTTACACCTTGCTTAAGGTGTCTCTTGCACAGATCTCCTTGGATACAAGAAGATGTGTACAAGGTTAGAATTCAAAAATTTTGAGAAACTGGAGATATGGGTGACTTTTATCACGGAGATAAAAAAAGGAGGTACAGTTGGGCAGGAGTCACTGAGTACCACCACTGCGCAGGGAACAGCCATTTCTCTTCTGCAGGAAAAGATCAGAGGACATTTGGGGATTGCAGGTCCAACAGTGCTGCAATAACATACCAAGGGTAAGAAGCAATGGAAGAGGCTGCATGTGTGGTTGTGGAGCTGCCACAGCCAAAGGTCTTCAGGTTAGACAGGGTTTTTTTAGGTGTAATTTTCCCTGGCCTTGAAGCAGGGCCAAGACTAGCTGACCTCTTGTGGTCTTTTACTGCCTTATGGCTACATGAATGATGTTTCCTGTGGTTAAATCATAATGTCTGATGCCTGAGGAAGAGGTCTCGGCATTGCAGTCCCAGAGCGATTCTTGTAAAGAGTCAACCAAAAATGAAATGTAAGGAAATGGGGCATTTCTAGTCCTGGTTAATTTGATGAATGCAGAGAACAGAGTGATTAAATGATGGATTAGGCACCAAAATTTTTAATGAGTTAGGAATTAGTCACAAGTTACTAAATTTTAAAACACTGGATAGGCAGCCCGATTTGCATAAATGGCTTGTATCCTGATTAAAACCACTTTCTTGTATATTATCCTTAGTTCTGTAGGAAAGGCCTGATGCAAAGTGCTAAAGGGGAATTAGCTGTGAACAAATTTTTGGTTGACCCTGGCTTGTACAGTCACTCGCCACTGGCTAAACCCTGCTCCGTGTCTGTGTCCATGGAGATGACCTGAGAGAAGGGGTTAGGTGTGGCCGAAGGGATAATGAGCTTTCAGACATCCATCTGGGACATACCAAACACAGTTTTGGAGGGTCGAATTGCCATAACCTGCAGCTTTCATAAGGGAGTCCATGCTCGATGTGTACCCTGGGACCACCTGCGGCTTGGGGGGGAAAGGAACCCCCTGCCTCCAGCCTCTGGCCTTGGCATCAGCGCTGAGACATGGTGTGGGCAAGACAACTGATGTGGTTTAAGCATCTTGGTTCCTGCAGTCCTTGGAGGTTTTCAAGACCCAACTGGACAAAGCCCTTAGCAACCAGGTCTAACCTCAGAGCTGTGAGCAGGAGGTTGCACTGTGACCTTCCGAGCTCCCTTCCAGCCTGAATGGTCCTACGAGCCTGTGACCAAGTGCTGGGCTGCTCTGCAAATACCTCCAGACTGCCCAGATCACGTTGCTTGTATACCTTCTGTTCCTTTTTTCTATTTCTTGATCACTTTTTTAGCTGCCCTTTTACATCCCTTTCTCTACCTCCCCCTATCTCCACCGAGATAAACAGCCTGCCCCTAATCACTTTTTCCTCATCACTCCCAGTTTTGCTTCATTGCACCTCAATTTTGCTGTTTGTGGTAACATTACTAAGATAGCGTCAGCCTTGGAGGGCATTACTGAGGTGGACCTCCAGGCCTTGTTGGCCTCGCAAGGTACAAAAGTCCCTCACGCAACCTTCAGCTGTCACGTTTGGCCCTTCCTCACACACCTTCCCCTTACACCCCTGTGAAAACCAGCCATCCCTCCTGGCTCTCCCCCTAACTTTTGCCAGTTTCTCCCACTGTCATTTGTCACCTCCAGCAATTTCTCATGTCACCTCCAGCCAGTTTCTCCACATTCTGCTGAGACAGCGTCAGCATGGGCCAGGGACCGGTTGTCTACCTGCAGCCCTGATGATACATCATCTCATGTCTTCCTTCCAGCTTGCTCCTTCAGTGATCTGCCTCTCCCCCAGCCCCCGTCTCTCTCCACACACATTATACTCTTATTATTTAATGTGTTTTCATCCACAAAATACTCAGTGTGTGCAGAAAGACAGGGTTAACAAATATTTAAAGTGCTTCCACTGATTTCTTTATGTATTTTGAAAAGCAGTATTTTCTGCAAACCCAGTAAGGGGAGGTGGAAGGAGGTGGGACATTGTAGTTGCCAGATACTATGCACATCCTGTGCGCTGTGGTCATTACAATTAGAAAAAAACCCACCACCCTGATAATTTTAAATTTCAGTCTCAGTGGTTATGAGATATTTATGCGAACAAATAACACTCGCAGCAAAAACATCCCCCAAAGCTGGAAGGGTGCAGAACCTGAAAAATAATCAACATCACTTTAGCAAGACCTGAAAATCATTAAATATTTAAACTAGTCTCTCTGAGGATTTTAATTATATTTAAAGAGCAATTCTTCTCTTCCACATGACAACAAGAATGGTGTCTTCTGTGTCAGTAAATTTGCATCCAGGATGTATGTGAATTCAGTTATGCATATTTTAGAAATTAAAATAAATTATTTCTGGCTTTTAGAGTTGTTAGCATCACAACACTGACGTAAAAAGACTCGTCTGTAATTAGATCTTTTTCATGTCCGCTGATGAGATCACATCTTCAAATGTTAATTTTGGATATATTACCATACAAAACTTCAGGGCACCTCACATTTTTTTTTTTTAGCAGCACATTAAATGCGTATCTTCTCAGCTTTACTTGTAATAACTGGGGATTTTTGTGTAAAAAATCCCTAATGTAGGCAAGACCCATAAGCTAAGAGCTCAGAACAAATTATTTTACTCCTGCAAGTGCACTCGGGACCAGAATTGATGTTGTATTGCAATCAGGAAGCCAGTCAAAAACTCAAGCCACTTCACAGTTTTCAGTGTAGTTTAAACAGCTTAACGAAGAGTAGGGTACAGCTGGCGCTACTGGAACATGGAAACCCTCTCTCCTGTAAGACCTTAATTAATGAAGATTAAAAAAACAAAAAAACAGCCCTAATTTGACAGCTCTCTGGCAGGCTTTGCAGGCCTGACTACGTAAGAACTGTTTGACCTTGTAAACTCAGTGGATTTAAAATGCATTTGACAGACAGTGTAGGTACCCAACCTCATTCCCATACTTGCATAAAACCTGTCTGTTCAAAACAAATTTGCATCTTCAGGTATATATAAACCTTCATTTAAAAAAATGTATGGGAGGTCTTATTTGAGTAGATTTTGATCAAATTAATTTTTTTGCTGAACTGTATCCAAAATACCTATTTTGTGTCTGTACCTTTCTTTAATTATGCCCACACAATGCTGTATGATTTCAGTTTCTTTAAAGCAAGAATTGTTCTCTTACAACCATTTTGACCTAAGGCATGCAGTAGCATTCCTTAAATCAGGAAACTCAGACCAACTTCTAAATGCTTTACAGCTTTACATTTTAGCAGCAAGATGCTAAAGCAGCTTTGCTTGGCATGTGAAAAACTCCCATGTCAGGGAATAACAAGAACAGACTGCAAAAGCTTTAGATAAATACAAGGAGAGGAAAGCTGTTAGATGCGTTTCAGTGGATATTCACATGTGTCAGAGTACTGCAAGGCAGGGCGTACAAAACTGACTGTAAAAATAAGCAGCTCCCAGGGATGAGTGGTGTGTCACTGCGTATGTTCTGGAGAAGGGTGTAAAACACAACTGGGCTGAAATGTCCCAAAAGAATTAATCATGATTTATTCAACTAAAGAATATGATCCAAAATGCTCCTCATCTGATCTCATTCCTGATAAATAAGCTGAGAAACGGGACAGACTCCACTAGGCAAGCAGCTATCGCTGCTGCCCTTGTAGCAGAAGAAAGGAGCTATTAACTTTCTGCTTGTAACATACAAAGGAATAACATGTTTCTGTGCTCCAAACTACCAAATCAATTGCATATAAAAACAGGCCAGCAATGCTTTTTCTTTGGGATTTATTCTCTTCTGTTATTTGCAGGTAGCAAACTGCCATGCCGGGCCTTGGAAGGAGCTAGGAGTGAACCGGGGCAATCCATCGCCTCCAAGGGACATGGCCGAGACAAATGCTATCAAACTTTCTTTGCAGTATGGCAGTAGGTATGGCAGCAGTTCAGGCTCACAAGCGGCACATCTATAAGCTAGTGAACAACATGACTTAATGGTGAATTTAAGAGAGTGTTTTCTCTCAAACCCAGGTTAAAAAAAGTCTTTACCTGCAGCTGAAAAATATTTAAGGTAACAACAATGCAAATATATGGATTTTACAGGCAGAATGAGTTACCCTAAAAAATGGGACTTAATTTTCATAAATAAAAAGCATTTTTGTAAGCATTTTTTACTAGATCATAAGTTGATATCCTCCATGAAAGTAAAGCAAGCAAAGTAAGCTTGTTCACATTTGCACAAGATGGATTCTGAGATGCCTGTTCTACTCTGTGCATGTCCTAGAGAAGGTGCTTCAGTTCCCCTCAGGTTTCTGGGTGGACCTCTCTTGTGGCCTTCAAAAGTACTTATTTTACAACATTGCTGGGGCCTTTGCTATAGCAGTGATGAATTTTAAATTAGTAGCATTTTTAAGCTAAAATGCCCCCTTTTCCTGTTCAACATGGCAGTTTAGATTTTTCTGGAAGACCAAAATTAGTATAGAATCATGCAAAGTTTCTGTTGTATGAATGTTTATTCATTCCTAGAATTTTATCTTTTGGGAAAAAAAATATTATTTGATGTGTTCCTTGTGTGCAAACTTCTCACCCAGAAGGTCATACACGAACCTGTATTTTGCTAGACCTGTGTTATTTTCTGTTAGGCAATGATTTGTCTGCTTTTAATCCGGTCATGTTTGAATATGTCCTTTCTGTCACATTTGAAAGCTCAGACACCAGGTGCTGTTGGTCTATGGGCTCATTAGTGTGCATGTTTTAATTAAACAAAAAAAGAAATGGACCAATCCAGGAAAGGAAAGGAGGAAATTCTGTTGTTGTAGCTCCTCGGTGGTATAAAATCATGGTTGGTACGACTAGGTTAGAGAGGGACTGACACCCTCTCTCCCAGTACAGTACTAGGGCATCAGGTGAAGCTTCCTGGGGCCATGGTGAAGTACACAAATGAATCATAGAATCATTTGGTTGGAAAAAACCTTTAAGATCATCGAGTCCAACCGTACCTGTCCACTACTAAACCTTGTCCCTAAGCACCTTGTCTACCCATCTTTTAAATACCTCCAGGGATGGTGACTCGACCACTTCCCTGGGCAGCCTGTTCCAGCACTTGACAACCCTTTCTGTGAACAAGTTTTTCCTAATAAAAAGGCAGCCCTTGATGCCCCAGATGGTGGAGCACCACTGGAGACAAGATCCTGGCCTAAGTGGTTCCTCAGTTTGAATCAGTGCAGCTTCTTCTCATGTTTTTCTCTTTCCCTTACTTTAAGGGGAAAAAAAAATCCATTGTGGTAAGAAGTGGATGGAGTGGACGAAGCCCTGAGCAACCCAGTCTGAACTCAGAGCTGGCCCCACTGCAAGCAAGAGGTTGGACTGAAGTGCCCTGTGCTCCCATCCAGATGGAATTATCCAAAGGCCAATTTTTTTCAAATGAAATGACTCTTCAGCCATTTATTCAAAGTTATGCTATGTGATGCAAAACTTTTTAAGGGTAACTTTGGGTGAAAAATAATTCAGTTGGATTCAGTGGTTGTTTAAGAACTTTCCCACTGCTTATGAAAATTAATTTTTATTTAAATCCTTATTAAATAACTTCTGGTGACCTGCTAGTGTATCTCGGATATAAAAATCCCCTAATGTTTATCTGCCCTTGTTTAGTAGTTTCTTCAGGGAAAAAATGATCCTGTTTTACATTTCTGGAAAGTCCCTAGCTGTTCTTGACAAACATGCTGCAGATACTTTAGTTACAACATATTTTCGACTTAGTTTCCATTTCATTTATTTCCATTTACCATTTGTTTGGATATTGGCAGTGCTGGCTGGGGGTGTGGGATGTGTTAATTTCAGATTACTTTCATAAGAGTAGTCTGTCTTTTGCATGACTTCTGAGGTCTAAAAGCACAGTTGGCAATTTCAGGATACAGCTGAAGCTGAATCGGTGGGTGCGCGTCCTCTGGCTTTCTGCAACAAATTCTCTGTTGTGCAAGTACAGCGAAGGGTCTTTGGATTGTAAATTCTTGGCGACTTGTGAAGCTAAATACACACTGAGAACAGCTTCTCAGAAGAGAGTGATCACCTTAATCAGACTTGAGAGGAGCCCTGGCTGGTGCCTGCAAAGCAGAGGGGAAGTGTTAGCGAGGGGTCAGGGGCGAGGGCTTCGCTGTTACCTTCCCTGGGGCACCAAGCGGTGTGTGATAACCTAATGTGTGTGTGTGTAGGACCCATGTGTTTCCAGATTTTGTTGTGGGGCTATGCATCCTGGCGAGTTCTGACACAGTTTGGTTGCACTGAACTTGTGGTGTCCTATGGGTACTTTACCTATAATGACCAGTTTAGCAAACGGGAGTCTAAGCATTAAGGTCAAAGGCAGTGTTAACAGCAGATTCCAGCAAAAGTCTTCAATGAAACAGAGGCAGGCTGTAGCTGTGGGGGATATGAATTGCAGACATGGAGGTTATGTGGTCTGTGGATTCAGAAAACATTGCTGGGTGTCCTCCCTGCCCCATGCAAAAGTGACAGATCCCACACAGGGTCTGCATGTGCTTTTGGGCAAAGTTGGAGGAAAACTGTTGAGCGTAGTTTCTGTGGGCACTGATGACTTCTTCAGCTGAAGTCCATTTTGATTTTATCTGAGCTTTTGTCTATACAGTACAAAGTGTTTGTACTGGGTTGAGAAAGCATGATATCTGGCCTGAGCCACAGTAAGATTCAACATTGGCATGGCATGATGGTAACATATCCATGCTGCTTCAGCTGTCTCAGCTTTTGCAGATACCTCCCCAGTACTGTCTTGTACAGTGGAGACATATCCTTAGTTTTACATGCTGCAACGATACTGGAGGTATACGCCTTCGGCACATATGTGTCTTGTCTTCTTTTTAACACCTTTTAAGTGTACAGAAGAGGAGCTGGCTGGTTTCAGTACTTACTTGTCGCAACCTTCTGCACAACCATTTTTCAGTGAAACACCAGTTTAGATTTGCCAAACACTCACTCCCATGTTCTAGTAGCAAAGCAAAGCAATTCTTGCAAGCATTTAATCATAAAGGGGTAGGGTATTCCCAGATACTGCTTTGGAGTATAGGCATAACACGTCTGCCACAATTGTAAATAGAACATTGAACCCTATGGTATAAAAAGAAACAGATGCTTGTTCAATATTTGGTAGTGTAAAGCTCTCATTTATTATGACTGCCAGGCAAGAGTTGAGGTGAAAGTCTTAATCTGAGTGAGCCCCTTAGTAATGAACCCTCATTAAAAAAATCTTTTTTATAAGACTGCCATCTAATAACCTTCAATCTCTGTGTATTTATAGAATGCCCATCTAAAGACTCAAAGCACAGGAAGGGTTTGAATTTAATCTTTTTCCTTTTCTCTTCTTTGTGAAGGAAGGAAGACCATGGAGCTTTATGCCCAGGTCAGTGGCACACAACCAACCCCGTGCCCAGGGCAGTATGAACAGCAGCAGGAGACCAAGTGCTTCACCTGCCTGTGTGCAAACTCCCTGTTTCCTCAGCTGTGCAGAGATACACAGCATCACAGATAAGGGCAAGGGACTGCTGCTAGCGTGGCTTCATTGTGGGAAACAAGAATAAAAGTTGCATGTGAAAAATAGAATTGTATTGGTGAAAATCCTCTAGCTTTAATAAGGTATTTACTAGTTGAAAAAATGGATGACTGCATTTCAGGAAATTTGAAGAGGATTGTACAAGCGCTAAAACCTACTGTGATTTCATTTAATAGTCTTAACATTTTCTCCTAACTGACTAAGAATTGCATTAAGAAATATCGCATAAGTTGTGCATTCAGTATATGGCCATGTAAACTAGTCTGCGCTTTCTCTTGAATTTTGCCATGATAAGCTAGAACATTTTGCATCTACACTAGGAAAAAAGTATGTGTTTTGAACTAATAGGCTACTTCTGCTTCAATGGCGGCATGACAGAGAAGGATTAGAAGTTATTATCTCTCAATAGTTACTATCTTTTCATGTGTACATTCTTGATTGTTATTGTGCGATGCAACACATTTTAATTAGCATGTTTGCAGTTATGCCAATGTAGCTATTTCAGATTCCTTCTTCCTGTGTTATTCAGGATCAGTGCCTGCAGGCTGACCTGCCAGGATGAATTCCAGGCAAGTCTGCAGTTAAATATCTGGGAAGAGCCATCCGGGCAGAGCAAGTTCAGCTAAGGCAGTAGGAGTTTTGCCATTGACTTACTGACTGTAAGGTACTGCCCATGGACTTTGAATTCAGACATTTCTTCAGTTCTCAGAAACTGGTAGGCGTATCCAACTCAACAGCTCACTCCTTTGCCTGCTACAGCCCCTTCATTGCTATGTTAATCTCAGTTATAACAGAAGAAAGATTTGTGCTGAATCTGTTTCCTGTTCATACACAAAAACTTTGAGTTATTTGGCTTTAGCACGAGTTAATATTATCCTCTTAGGGATTATGTGAATTTGGTATGAGTCATAGTTTGTTGACATACAGCATGGAAAGAAAAATAGTCTAGCCAAGTCTGCTGGTCATCAGGAAAAGTTTGTAAACTCATCAGCCTTGTTTGGAAGCTGTTTTCCCATTTTATAGTAACTGTAGCTATGTAAAAAGTGATGCATGATGTAGAAAAAAGCAATATGAAATCCTATACCTGCTTTTTGTAAAGATCAGCTGAACAAGTTAGGTTATGAATAGAGAAAAAATATCGGTCTTGTTCAGAAAAAAACAAAGAAACTGCATTTCCAGGTACCTTTCATCTCTTTTTCATTCAGGATAAAATGCCTGTCATTGCAACACTGCAATGTAGTGTGAAGCATTAGATAACCACAAAACAGTTTCAAAGCAAAGACATAATTCACAGGTCTGATTTTTATGTGGTGATGAATCCCAAAGAAAATGGAGCATCAGCAGATCTGAGGCAGCAGGCACCACCATGTAGAGTCAGATGATGTGAACCCTCCTGCTGTCAATAAACTTCAAACCTTCTTCTGCATGTCATAAATTCTAGAGAAACCACCAAAGGGAAGAGTTTTTTCCATTTCTAGAGGAGAAATGAACTTAGATATTTTCTGTACTTCTATAAGAAAGCAGAAGCCTAGCTCTACTTCTTTAGGAATTGCCATATGATTTTCATTGCTCTGTGCAGTCTCAAAGACACCTGTTCCATGGCCAACGCATCTGATTAAGCACTCTCAGTGGAAACAAAACAATGAAGATTAAACAATTAAATTATACTTTCAGTTATAAATAATCCTCATCTTGTCTACCAAGAGTTCTTATATCAAAAAGAAAGACTTAAAGTATCTAATCTACTTTTCCTACTTTATTTCTTGTCTACTCCTTGAATTTGAATAAGCTTGGGTAATGAAAATTAACTTTTCTTTCCCTTTTATTTATAAACTTTTACTTGCAGTGCTACTAGACTTGCAGTGCTACTGTTTTTTTGAAGAGATGTGCGTAAATCTTCTGTTTCTGTAGTCAAGTGATTTATCCAAGATTCCCATTTTACAGGTTTGGAGGCACTGTGACTGTGATGAAAATCAGAGCTTATTAAAATTTAATTCAAAGCCTGGGAATCTAAACAAGGAAAATAAAAGGATAAGAAATTTGTGAATAGGTGGCGTTAGCATCACAGTTTGTTTGTGGCAAATTAAAACAAACACTTCATAAAAAAATGTGTTAGGGTTGATAAAACTCCATTTTCTTAAAAGGGTATTATTCTTTTCAAAGTCTTAAATTCTGGGCTTGCAAAATCGAGAAATGTCCTTTGAAACATAACATTTATTCCTTATGGAGATTCTTCTTTTCCAAAGTTTTCAGTCAAACAACTGAAGACAAGAAGAGTTCTTATGCGGATCATGAGGAACCAGAAGAGACATCAAGACCACCAAGTAAGAAAGTCCTATAGAGACACGTGGATATTTGGAATAGGTGAGGTTGGACATAAGAATTCTACTGACACTTTCAAAGTCTGAAGATAACAGATAATGAGAGACCTGAAACCATTCACTTTTTCAAATAAGCTACTTAATTAATGGTCTTCCAGAGTAGATATATAAGAGAAAAGTTTAGATGTGTTAAGTTTTACAGCTCTTCACTAAGCTCTGGAGTGCTAGAGATAACTGTAAAAATAATAATGTAATGATTAATAATTTTAGTAACTACTAAAATATTATTTACAGAATTCTGAAAATCAGTTGCTGTAAGCCACAGAAGTTCAGGTAGTAGCAGAGAGACAGACAGTTTTATCACTGAAATCATTCATGAATACACATGTGAGTATATCAGGTGCTGAATATCGCCATCGACTACCCAGGCAGGGAAACCTGGCTCCTTCCAGTTCTGCATGGAACTGGTAACAGGGCAAGTCAGAGCAGAAGACAGAGGAGAGTGGGAAAAACAGTTCCTTAGGCTGTGTGATAGCATATTTCAAACTTACAGTGAAAAATGTTCACTGTTTTCAGCATTGGTAGGTGAAGAAATCAGTAATACATACAGCATAAAACTGCTGCTGCTCGTGAGGGATAAATGCTGCATATGGCTGGAGCCGTTTCCAGTAAAGCAATTATTTGTATTTTTTGTTCATCACTCAATTGCAGACTGGCATCAGGAGGACCAAAAAGACATAGAGGCTGATAGAATATAACATGTGGGATAAAAAGTTTTGTTCTTTACTCTTAAGTAACTGCTCTCTAATATCTGTACTTGTGCATCTCACTGCTACTGGCTCTTCTCTGATGTATGTCATTTTCTGGCACTTGCTTTATAGCTGTTCAGCACTTTTATTGCCCTACCATCTGCTCTAAACAGTTAAAGACACTTTTATTCTCAATTTTTCTTCAGGAATGTAGAACAGGCATCTGCCTCTGAACATTTAAAATTTCCTAATATACATTTACAAATTATTTATGCAAAATAACTCAGGTACATTTTCAGTAGGATTTACAGATGTCTGACAAAAATGTAATTTGCTTACTCCTTCAAATAAAACATTGTTGAAATCTGGCATGCATGCCAACATGGAAAACTGCTCATTTTGTGTAAGAAATTAATAAAGTTAGGCTAGAAATTAATGGAGTTCTTAACCCAAATCCTTAATTTTAAACAAGCTCTTAAGTATTTTGCTGAATGAGGACCCTTAAATAACTTCGTATTGCAATTTTTTGAATCTGTAGTCTGAACAGTGCTAAATCTACAGAACACATTTTACCAAGACTTTCCATCACAAAGCTCTGTGTAAACACCAATTAATCCAGTTACCACATTGGGAACTCTGAAGTGGAAAAAGACACTTGTTAAAGGCATCAGAGTGGATTTTATGAGTCTGAGCTGGGCTTAAAACTAAGGAGTTTCAGCCATTAGGCCACAGAAATAAATCCTCTCCTGACCCAAGTCAAGGAAAGAGGTGATAGATCCCAGCGGGTCTTCACCACTGTCTCCAGCAGCCTCTTCCCCAGCATACCTGCACAGCACAATTTGTATGAGTTAAACTGTTTATACAGGTGACCTAAGACAATTTGGTAATTTTTTCAAATTTTTCAATTGCTAGCAGTGCATGGGAGTTTGCAAACATTCGTAAGAGCTGTTGCTAAATGCCTTGGGAAAAACATCCTCTTCCACTGCTATAGATCTCTGCTCCAGCCTCTGCTTATCGCCTTTTCCATGGTGACAGGAAAAAACCTAAGGCCTTGTGGACATGACTGGGTGTAACTGAGACATGGTGACTGAAGGAACCACCGATCCCCAGGGTGAGGTGGGATGTGCTAATTAAACCAGATCTGCCAGTCCCTGCCCCTGCCAGGGACATCTGCTGGGGCTGCTGCAATTACTGACGATAAGCGGCCAGTGCTCTCAACATACAGGAAGATAAAAAAGAACAAATCACTGTCGGAATAAATTTCTAAATAAGGTGGGTTTTTTTTTAGTTATTGATATTCTTCTCTATAGCAGAATCTCACAGCTCTGCTCTAATCAGAAGTCATCTCTTGGGTGTGCCCAAGTAGAGGTCCCAGTCTCCCCACGGCAGCTGTGTTGGGTCTGCTGAATGGATTTTGCAACCACACAGCTCCGATTCAGTGGCAAGCTGCTCAGCTGGCTTCACCTTCTGGAGCATGAAGGATGCAAGGATCTGTCAGCACACAGAAAAGTTTCGGTCAAGAATAAGAAGTAAGATGTTGCCATTTAAAAACATGACAAAAAAGTTTTCCAAGCAAGCTATTCCCTGTTGCTTGCCATAAATCTTGGAGGAAGGGGTGGAGTGCTGGGAAAAGGTTGTTTGCGAGGCTCCAGGGGATTTCCTGCTGCCCATCGGGAAATCTGCACAGATACAACCCAGCAGCCAAGGCAGAGTGGGGTATGGTCACCCTGGGGTGCCCAGGCTTGAGCGCCCCAAGGCGTTTAGTGGTGCCATGACCCAGGAAGGGCTGCCAGTCCCGGTTACTGGGGGATAACCACAGGCAGAGGGCATTGGCATTGGCCCGTAGGAAGCAAACAAGGTTAATTATCACTTTTTGTTGTAGTGGCAAAATTTGCCTGGATTTTCATGGGGATAAAAGGCCACATTTCTGCAGCAGAAACTGTCTTCAGACAAATCTGAAATCCCTGCTTCAAATTGGAGGTTGCTGGAGCTGCCAGAAGAGGGTCTTGGTGTTTTACATCAGGCAGAGGAGAAATGGAGACATGTTTTTTGTTCAGCCTTCGCTCCAGAAATGGGAAAACTATCTTGGCTGAAGCTTTTGGTGAAGGAGTGTGGAGGGAAATCAGCTGATAACAGATGTTCATTGTGTAAAATTTAATTCCAAGTTGTTAAACAACTGTAAGCAGGACTTTTCTAGCTTTTGTAGTCGGTGCTATCATTTTGTATTCATCAGACAATAATTGCTAATACTGTGCACCTTCTGTTCTCTCTGTATGCCCTTTATTCTGTTCAAATTTCTAACAACACAGTAACGCTGTCAGATTTGAAGTGCAGCAGCTGGAAGACAAAGAGAGCATCCTTAATGGCACGATTTTCATGCAAATCCCATGCTCAGGGGGCTAATTGCAAAGTTCACTTACCTGAAAGACAGAAAACTGCTTGGCAAACAAATGTCTTCACCAGGCCAGTACATTTGAGGTAGAAATCTCTTACTGCTCACAATACTTTGACTTACTTATCAGTCACTCATGAGGGAAGATGGATTGCACTGAAGAAAAGCATTAAATTGATGTGACTGAGTCCGTAGCTCCCACTCTATTGCTTTTCTGCTTTAAACTGGACTTGATTTCTCGCAGGCAGCCCACAGACCCTTCTCCAGGCCACTCTTTCTCAAGGCCCAAAAGTCCCTGGGTGCTGCTTTCCCCTTTGTGTAGATGTCGTGGTTTAACCTAGGAAGAAAGTTCACTCTATCCCAGCTGAAACGAGGACAGTGGACCTCTGCCACTGCCAGCAATGCTGTGGGTGATGGAGAGGAAGATGGAGAAATACTGTCAGACCAGGGCAGCTGCCTGCTCTGTGGGCTGCGCTTACCAGGACCGTGACTTCTGATGGACCAGAGCTGTAAAGGGCTTGCTATTCCGTGTTAACACCTCCGAGATACCCACTGGCTCATCTACAGTGCTGATGTTTTACAAAGAGAAGTCAGAGCCTACCCAAATCAATTTAACGAACCAGGGATATAAACATTATGACTGCAGAATGCCATGACGCATGAGTCCTCCCCATGGCTTTTCCGACTGAGCTACCTGTGGCTGGTCTGGATCTGATGATACTGAGGAATCTGGGAGGCATTTTAGAGATAATAACTGGTGTCTGAGAAGGTCTGGAGAGCCAAGGGAAGTACAGACATCTAAAAATAGTTTTTCTGCTAAGCAGGAGTTAATCTGTTTACACTGGGCATGGCTGTATGAAAACCAGTAATTTCCACAAGTGTAAATGTCATATACAGTTGAAAGAATCTCTGATATAATACATTTTATATGCAAGCTCCAGGTGCAATTAAAGTCAAATTCAAATTTTAACAGAAGCATCAAAAATATGTGCCATGTGAGCACGCAGATCTGTTTATGCTGTTGCCTCTATTGAGTAGCAATGTCTATGGAAATATTTATATGCTCCATTAGTTGGGACAAGAAAATATATATCTGTTTAGCATTGCACACTATGGTGCCATTCTTCAAACAGTAATGCATTTGGTGTTTGCCTTCTCAGGGCCACAATGGAAATGCAGTCCAAACAAACTAAAGATGTGAATTGGAACGGCATGAATCAAACTGCATTACACAGGATTATGTGGACCCTGTTACAGAATTACAGTGATCTTAATTCAATCTGCTTTAGTTCTCTTTGGAAATTAAGTAAATGAAATTAAGGCCACTTTATTTTTTTAATTCTGGATGAGAATATCCACACAAAAGTGTAAGGAAATTAAACTAATCTACCTCAGAAGACTCGTTCACATGGATTTTCTTGAGGTTGCCTCCAGAAAGGATACAATGATTCATGTGTGGAGTTCAGGGAAGATTTTAAAGGCTGACACGTACAGCTCCTACATTTATCATCTTCTCTCTGTGTTGTTGCCCAGAGTCAGCAGACGTAAATGTGTGTTCATTCCTTAGCTCAATGCCATAACTAAAGCCACTGTTGGTTGCCACTGGGCTTCTGATTTTGGGAAATGAAGGTACATGATAGAGGGGTGGACACCTGGCAAGGAAAGTGCAATGGTTGCTTTATATGCAATATCGGTATTTTTTTGTTTCCCCAAAGAGATAAAAATAAAGGGTTGCTCTATATTCACAATCAGATTATGCTTGAATAATTGCATAGGCAAAGAAACTAAGACATAAATGCCTAAGAAGTTCCCCTCTTTTTTTTTCATTTTCTAGGTGGAGAATAATTTTACAACCAGAGAGGGAAGCAAAGGTTTAAGAGGGGATGCAGCTTCAGCATCCAACATGAGCGGCTTAGCCACGGGGCTGGCCTGAGAAACACAGGCAGGACTGCCACAACTGTGTCACCAGAATTTTGTGACCACATCTTGGGGAGCACCTCCTGTGAGTCTCTGGTAGAGCGCTGAAATGAAGCACCAAGCCAAGCAAAAGTATGCAGACCTCTTGTTTTTTTTGAAGTATCAACATGTGAGACTGTAAAACAGGTCATGTCATGGAGGGTATATGCAGCTTCTGGGTCACAAGATAAGGAGCTCAGCCTAGAAGGAGGTTTTGCAGAGGGTGACTGTAAGGTAATTTTGTGATTAAGCTTATTCTTGGTTAGCTGATCCTGAACATGCCCCATGCAAGTGAGGGCATGCTGGGGAACATGCAGAAGGGGAAAACTGAAGAATGCATTAAAGAAAAAATCTAGATGCTTCACTTGAATTTTCTTTGAGGTATGGGCTTGTCTTTGGCGCTAATGCAGGTCAGTCACCTTTACGTCTGTCACCTTTACTGCTTTTCGTATCATCTCCTTGAATTATGGAAGAAAATATTTATACTGTGGACCGTGAGGCTGCCAATGAAATACACTTGTTAATTGTTTGTTTTTCAAGGAATCATTGAAACTCTTTCCTTAACAGTTGTTTATGATGAAGTGTAGAAAATAGGTTGAAACTTATTGCCTAGAATGTTGAGTAAATGTACCGTGTTCAGATCAAGCACTCACAATCTCCTTTTTAATATGAAAATACGCTATATTCCGCATAAACTACAGTTTGCATTAGAAGCTTCAGTTTTCATGAGTTGGAACCATAAGCCATGGACCCTGAAACCATGACAGCACAGATCCACAGCTATTGATAGAGCTGCCGTAACTGAAGTGCTACAGGGAGCACTAGTCTGTGCGATAGTTTCTAAAAACTGCTGAGGTCTAAAAATTGCTGAGGATGGGGAACTCCATCTCATTACTAAAAATGTCTAGTAGTTAAAACAGATCGGGAAATAACCACCCTTCTTGGTACCTTCCTTTTTCTTTGCTTTTGTACGAAGGCTTCAAGGCAAAAGATCTGGCAGTGCAAAGCTGTCATTCTTTGGTGTCTAGGAAGGTGGTGCTAAACTACAAATTATGGCAAAAGCCGATGTGGTGTGCATCCTTTGCAGATAAAGAAGGATGGTAGTTACTGTTTCTTGAAATCTGGAAAGATTGTAGAGGGAATGTTGTAGGGAGTCAAAAAGAAAGGTGAATGGGCTTAGGGTAATATTATTTATAGTCTCCTAATAAAGTTCCCAGTTCAGCGTTAGGAAAGCTCAGTCTTTTCGGCAGCATCTGTTACTTTTGTCGTGTGAGAATTATCAAGATCTGCTCTCAAGTTTGTGGCTTTTTTCCATGATTGGTGAGAATCTATGATGAAAACTCCTAGAAAGCTTAATTAATGTGCGTGGACATGAAATAATGTAAAACTTTAAAGTGTTGACTAAAAACATATTTGAAGTTGTAAGTGTTCCCACTTACTTCTGCCAACTTTTAAGCAAATGTTAATGAGAGCCAGGTATGATGTGGGTGGACCTGTTATTTGCAGTGAAGAGATATTCATCAATTATTGCTGTCCTTTCTGCTTGTGAACTACAGATGGGCAGATTATTGCTTTATTGTTCCCATGTATTTGTTCACTCTTACAAATAATTTGCTCATTGCCAACACACTTGAGTTTGTGGGTTGCTTCCCGGCCATTTGCTGTGATGGGCTGGTTAGTTTGGAGGCACAGGCTGTCAGGAGAGGCAGCAGTTCCTGAACAGGGATCGTCTGCATAATCCTGGAGCTGAAGCAGCTGTAGATTAAAGTCTATGAGATGCATACCTGAGACACAAACCTGCAAATTTCTCTTTGCAAGTGTTTCACAATATCCACTGAAAGTCAGCCGAGGGAGCAAAATCTTGACCAGTTTACCTGTTAGACCACGTGCAGTGTAAGGTAATATACCCATGTTCAGCTGGATCTTGTTTCCAGACCTGCTTTTGCTCCCTCCCTCTCACCTAGGGCAGTTGTGCTCATAAGGGACTCGTGCTCACAGGCTCTGCACCCTGTCCCTGTGCTTGGAGATGAGAAGCTGTGCTCCAGCATCACCTGCTCCTCCTCCCCAGCCAGACCCACATGGGTTAGTGAAAGAAACCTTTCTGAGAGGTTAAGCTATAAAGGGGCACAAAGAAAACCCTGCAGTACCATGCGATGGTTAGGCTTAAAATGTTCTTCCAGATCACATTTTGTAAATTACAGCATTGTCATTTACCGTAGGTGGCAGTTCAATGACTTTTAATTGCTATTAGTCATGCAGCCCATTATATCGTGGAGCGGTGTGTGTGCTCCCACTCATGGCGTGCAGTGCTATGGCTCCTGTTCGCTTCAGAAGAAAACAGCATTCACCTCAGACAAATGTATTTTATTCTTTATATGCATAAATAAGTCCATACTGTCCTCCAGTGATGGGTTTAGTTCTGTTATGCATGAAACTCTTTGGTTTTCTCTGGTTCTTAATCTGAGCTTAAAAGTGAGCCTCTGCTTCTTGTCACATTCTTTTTCAAGTCCAAAGAGCTTTTCACTAAAACTAGAGATGAATTGCAGCGCAGGAACGTGGGATGTCCAGGAATAACAAGCTTGGGTTACTGGACACTTTGGCCCTTCATTATCAGCTCTAATATGATCAGTTTCCTATGAAACTTCCTGTATAATCATGGATTCCTGAGGTATGGCCCAAGAGAAAGGTTGGTATCGTGGGTTTTTTTCTATGTCATGACATATTATGTAATCATTTCTTTGCTCATCACTTTAATAGAAGTGATGAGAACTTCTTCCTGGAAAAATGTTTTTGAGTACCTGACTTGAAATGTGTTTAAGAATGTGCTCAAGAGTTTCTGAAAACCCATCCCTCTGGGTTTATCAAACTCATTGTTTTGTTTTGAGGGCTCCTGCCTACCTGCCTAGGCTTTCTGCAGCTTCAGTGCATTACCTGATTCTCACAACACTCATTATTTGGGACGGGTGATTACTATAGCAGAGAGAAAGACAAAAAATACTCACTCCGTGCCCACAGAAGGGATGGGTGACAGAATTTAGATTAGAATCAGTATTTCCTGAGTTCCAGCCCTATGCTCATTACTGGTTTATGTGAGGCAGAAAATATCTGTATCACTGCTGACAAGTCCTTATCTCTACTAAATAAATTATTTCAGTGTGAAAGTGTGCCTCTCCTGTAACCCTGTATGTTGCGGCAGTGATGTATAGGCAGTTCCAAAAATACCCATGTTATTTCTTGTCTTTAAAATCCCAATGAGATCTGCACGGAGTCACTGCAGAAAGCATGGCCTGAGGAACATGCGTGGTACGCAGAAGTCTGAAAGACCAGCCTGCAGCTGGCCTCCAGCAAACCACCTCTTATTCCCAGGTCAGAGATGAATGACCCTTGAATTAGAGACAGGAATCTTTCCTGGGGATCCAAGACTGAATAGAATACAGTTTTTAGAAAGCCATCAAATGTCTGCCATTTGAAAGGTGGAGACTCCCACGAGTATAACACCAGTGGGCACAGCAGCAAAACCCTTTATAAGTCATCACAATGACCTCAAAATGGATATGCATGGGCTGGTTGCTCCTGAATTCTATCACAAGGTACAGCAATGTAACCACATCAGATCGGGCATACAGCAAAAGTAGTTAATGCTCTCACACAGCAAGATTGCTCACTGATTATAGCGTTGCCTGACAATGTTCATAAAAGTGCGCGAAATCTAAAAACATAGACTTCACTCGGTGGAATATATACTCATTTTTTTGACATTATGATCATTTCATTTTTTAGACTATTAGTTTTCCTTTGATCTTGTGCATGTATGTGTTGATATCTATGTTGTGGTTGATAATTATTTTGGAGATGTCATGTAGGAACACTTCATTTAGGAAGCACAGGGCCAGTCCATGAAAAGGAAGTCACTGTGATGTCTCACTATCCCTCACGTGGGTGGTACAGCACGATGGCTAGTCTGTGGGTAAACGGGGCTCACTGTGACATTGGCAGTTGGTTTAGAATTAATACTTTTAACATGAAAAATGCATGTTTTTATAAAACCACAAAACCCAAATCCATGTACTTTCATTTTGGTATTCCATCCCAAAGGCTGACAAGCACCAGCGAATGCAGCACTATTTTTCTGGCCTTTACCATTACAACACAGGATGGGGTGAGGGATTATCAAGGAGAAACTGCCCTCATGATTTACTCAGTGCAGGAGAGAAGATTGGAGTTGACTGGCTCTAATCTTAGCACAAGTCACATCCTTGCGCTTATCTGATTTCTTCTTTTTAATTCCCCTTGAAGTATTTGCCACTGAGAGATGTCTGGAGCTTTCGTAGATGTCAGTCGTTGAAGGTTTGGATGGGGTGCTGGCCATCAGTTAAAAAATGAAAGAGTCGATCTGACCCACCATCCAGAATTCACCACTTGTGAGTTCCATGTGGCTTATGTGGATCACAGTGATCTCAGGAACATCACTGGAGACCTGCTCTCTGATATGACTTGGTCAGTAATGACAGGTGTCTGTTTTTGAATGGCCTCAGAAGCTGGTTTACTTTGATGTTACATGAAAAGCTTACCAAGGTGAGGTCAAGAACCTATCTCATATATATCTACGTAGAGATATATAGGTAGGTAGGTATTTCTATTATGTATACATAATATACATTATATAATAGATATGCTCAACACTATATATTTATATATGTTTATATGTATATGCATATATATGTATTTATGTAGAGACATATGCCACATTAAAATGCAAATAGTTGCAGAATGTGGCAGAGGGCTGGTTTGGATGACGTTGTTCTTTGGGATTAATTGTTTAGTTTTGGATGGGGCAGGGATGAATTCCTTGACTTTTATTTTGGATATAAACTATCTTGTATCATATGGTATATTGATATAATAATATCTCGAGATTTTCATAGGCAATACATTGAATGTTATACTGCCACTGTTTCATGTAGAAATCAGACGCCCAGTAAAATTAAAATTATTTCCCTGAAACCATTTCACTGCATTTACCTTAACATATGGTAAAATATTTGGTAGCTATGAGATTACTTATCCCCCAGCTGATGCTGAATTCCAGGCTGTAGACATTGACTTCATACCACCTTTTAAGTGAGTCAGCATGATGGAAAAGTTGGAGAAAACCACAGGAGAAAAGCCGCCAGCTCTAGAAACCTTGGAAACTGAAGGTGTAATATTTCTTCCTCAGCTTTCATCCTGCTAAATTAAATATAGGTAGAAATGCAGACATGGAAGTCAGGCATAATATTTTGAAGGAAAAGAGAAATATATGTAGAGGCTGGCAGGATTCCCAAAAAAGTGTTTAAAGATAAATTCAGGGAAAAGAAGTGGGAAGAATACAAAAAATTAGTAAAGTAGAATATCTTTCATGGATGTTTTCAGGGGAAAACAGTTGTGGCTTATTACGAGGCTTTTATGCTCAAGATAGTTGATAGAAAGCTGCTTTCCGTTTTAAATCTTGAGATGTCTCAGCTTACCAGTGTCACACACCTGAATACGGCGGCTTTGCAGCCACACGAAGGAGGAGGGGGTGCCTGGACCTTGCCAGGTATCATGCCGAAAAGCAACTGGTGGCATTCTGCAAATCTGTCCTCCACCATTCGGATTTGGCTTCATGTTATTAAACATAAGGTAATGTATGGCCCCAGACAGCATACAAAATAGCAATTCACTTCCAGCTCCTCTATGGATGCTGTAGCATTAATGAAGCAAATCAGATCTCAGGGAATACAGCCACATATTTAGTATGTGCATAAAATAGCTGTATTAAGACATTGTTATGGCTGAAATTGTTGTGTTTTTAGTGGAAAAAAAGAATTAGGATTGAAATTGCAAAACAACCCCATTCCTGTAAAAAGTGAAAATGCACTTGGATAAATGAAGGTTAATAGAGTTAATTGTGGCGAGTAATACAAGAAGGCAATTCAAGCTAGAGAACAGACCTGTGATTCAGATAAAGGCGAATTGTAATTAAATGCAGGTTGGATAAACATGATTATCCTGGAAAGTTTTCCCAGCACAGTACCAGGAGGTTTTAAGATGTGGAGGCAGACGTGTGTACGTGATCTGGAAGTAGAGATGATGACGCCGCCAGCCTCTCTGGGTGCTCCACCGCTGCGGCAGGTTGCCCGCGCTGCTGCGCTGCATGGCAACATGGACAACAACAGCAATAATTGCTAATAAATTGAGTTAATTTTGAAGTCTATTTTGCCTGCAACTGTAATTGGTGAGTGATCTCCCTGTCTTCATCCCAAACCCCAAGATTTCTGGTTCCTGCTGTTCCCCATTTCCATCCCCATCCCGCCGTGGGGGGAGCAGCCGTGTGGGAGTCTGGGTGCTGGCCAAGGCTAACCTGCCACCGCATGGCTCTGGGCCAGAGAAGGTGAGGGCATCCCACCCCCAGCCAGAGGGACAGGGGTGCACATGCTCTCCCCACACCACCATCTCAGGCAAAAGCCTGTATCAAAGCACACAGCGCAAACTTTTCTATTATTTATATTTGTAAATATTTGTACTTGCCATATATGACAACTAAAACTGACATTTTCTATTAGTTTAAAATCCCTGGTACTTTCTTGTAGATGTACTGTGTCATCTCCTTTATGTACATAATTATAAGCTTACTTACTATGTTTTTTCCATGACTGTTATTATTTTTTATGTGGATATTTAAAATGAAATGTGGTAGTTGTATGCTGAACACTGAGAACTGAACACTGAACCTTTCTCTGCTCCACAGCAAACAGAGGCCTTCCAAACTGAACTGCTTTGCTGAAACAGGTACTTGTGCTTATTTCTTTTATTTGTCGAGTTACAACAGTTCCTTGATGACATGTGTGAGATGAAAGGAATCAAAAATATTCCTCCTAGGACAACCACAAGACTTCCAAACAAGCTTTTTTATTTTTTTTCCTTTTTTTTAGTTCTACTTGCACAGTATTTTTGCTACATTTTCAACTTTTAACTATATACCATTGTTAAGAAAATCTAAATATACTGAATTTGAATACAGGATAGCATTAATTCACATTCTTCTATAATTCCTATAGATTATTTTACATAATACATACAGAATAAAGAAAACCCCTGAGAACTTCCTAAAAAAAACATCAAATACTTCTGCTGTTCAATTATTTACAGTACAGTTTTGAATCATTTGACTCATACTCCTTGGTGTATTATATCATAATGATATACATTCCCAGATGCATAAGGAGAATGTGCACTGGAGTTTTATTATTCTCTATTCTGAGCAAGTGAACACCTCTCCAGGGATTAGGCCTTTTCAAACAAAAAAAAAAAGAGGGGGGAGATCTTTTTGCTTTCAAATTTCTGTTTTTCCAGTGCCAACTGTATTCTAGATCTTCAAGCAGACTTTCCAACCCCACATACAGAGGCTAATAATGAGCCCTTATTCTTATCTTTAAGCTTGCTCCTTCAAACTTTTTATACTTTAATCTTTTTTTAAAAAAAAATCTTTGTGCTTTCCTTATGTATTTCCATCAGCTTACAGGCTGTAATGGATCCTAAAAGTGGGCTTTGACTCAAAATGTCCTCCCAATGTTTTTTGAACCTAATCTTTAACAGGTTACGTTGCTGATAATTTACACATTGGAATAATCCCATAGGTATTAGGATGGATGGCATCCCTTGTGATAGTGAGATGAGGCTGAGAACAAAGTGAATTGAAAATAATTGTGCACATCTTTTTTTATTTCTGCAGTTGGCATGTGATACAATAATTGTCTTATGCACACTCCCGTCTGCTCTGATTGTTGGGTTTGTTGAAGTTTCTTGTATCAGACATGCCTTTATTTGCAACCATTCCCAAGATCATGACTCCATTGCCTAAATCAGTTGTTGAAACTTGATTTCCATTCTGGAATTATTTATGTATCAAGGTCATTTCTAAACTAAATCAGGCATGCACAACATTTTTCTTTCCCAGTCTAAAATTCCATTTTCTTTGCAAGACCTTCTGTTTACTGAAGCTTAGTAAAAGAGTAGTCATTTTTTGATATTTTAAAGTTTTCACAAAATTGATTTCCTGACAGTATATTTCTTTTTCTCATGATACAGCAAGTATACACAGGATCTAGACTCAAATAGAGGTTATGTAGATGACAGAGTAACATTATTATTCACACAAACCAGCTCTAAGGATGTTGGCTGCCTATACTATCCACATAAGTTTTGGCATCCACAAAAATGAAGGCAGAGATGAGAAAGTTAAGACCAGGTTGCACACCTACCTCAAATACATTTTGAGTAGTCTGCCATACAATGTTTCTGGAAAAACAGCATTTCTCTGGTGAGTGACATATTTTCATTTAAAAACTTAACTCTGGAAAATGTGTTTAATTTCCATGAAAATGTCATTGTTTTGGCTCTGACTTCCTGCCAATTATTTTTTTTGCACAGCTTTAGTAACAATGACATTTTTACATCAGAAAGTAACTGGCATATGCTATAATTGTGTGCTTTCCCAGAGAAAAAGATGAAAGAGCTTTAAAAAGGAAACACTGAAATTTTTATTGCTTGTGTTTACCGAAAAGTGAAACTGAACCTTCCAGTTACTTTGTTTTCTCGCCAGCCAAGCATCATCCAGTGAGAGGACGGAGTTTCTGAGCTGCTTGCCATGCAGAAGGAGCTCTGCACAGCCTACTGGTAGCACAATGATCCGGTGAAGCAGGGAGAACTTTTTAAGGAACAATCTAGGCTAACGGTCTTCAAAACTACAACAGGGGCATTCTAAAACATTACGTTTAAACTCTGAATGCAGTTGTTCTCCTCCAGTGCAAAACTCCCACTTTGGTACTGCAGAAGAGATCAATGTTCTCTAAACCACGTGTCTTGCTGGACTAATCTTCACCTAATGCTGATGAAGGTGTCCCCATATATTTGCTTGCTTTAAACAGGATTTGAGAAAATAATTTTTGAAATGGATTCCAGCTCGGTCCATAGGGACTGACAGAACTTCAGCCTCACAAGGAATATGGAAAAAAGTAGCTAGTTCCCACAAGACTTCTATGTTAGCAAGAGCCGTTTAACATTTTTCTGCAGCCGAACTACATACGTGTAGAACTGTAATACCCTTGAAATCTTGTGCGGCTTAAATAATCTTGCTGGTGGTAGGTATCTAGCTAGGAGAAGGACGATAAATCAAGCAATGAAGTTCCTTTTTTCCTTCACTGAAGAGATTTTACTAGAAAAAGGGTTCCCAAAAGCTTTCCTCCACTGAGATTTGAAAGCATTTGAGCCTTGTATTTGTCATTTGTCCAAATTAAGAACACTAATATATCTAAGCCCAGGTAAAGGTGGATTTCTTCTGCTACTTCATTTTGTCTTCATTTTATTAAATATATTGCCAGCTTTTTCCCAAAGCAGGAAAAGTTATTTCCTGTTTTACCACAAGCCTGACATGTACCTGCACTGTTGGAAAAACAACATTATGAGGTCATCATCTTTCCTTCCCCGAGTTTCTAGTCCTGACAGTTTCTTTCTTCAGTGCAAACACGGCTCTAAAACAAGACAAAAGTAAACCTAACAGCTGGCCTCTTTGCCGTACCTATACCATTTACTAAAAAAAAAAAATGTTCTTTACATCTTGCTTTAGGAAGTACTCCTTTCTCCAGCAGTGAAGTCCACTGAAAACAAGTCACAGCTGGATTAATAAAAAAGCAAAGCTGGGACACAGAGTTACAGGAAAAAATCTAGCCTGTGAGTTCTGTTGTTGACAGAGGTTTACAATGGCTTTCAGGCAGCTTCATACGGCAGAAACTCATAAAGGGTGGGCAAAAATAGTATTATACTTTCCAGTTTAAACTGTGTATTTTTATATAGTCTCACTTTGTAAAAGGTGAAGAATGATTACATTTTTATCAAGGTATAGTATGGGCTTAAGGCTAGTAATCTTAGTATTACATTATAAACTTATATACCTTGCAAAATTTCTGATGTGCTCTGAGAAACCTGCTCCATCTTGCATTTATGACAAAACTCTTGCAGTATGGTATCCATACTCCCATGGTATGACAAATCCTTATAGCAATTAGACATAAGCAGTGGCAGGTAAACGTGATATGTAATGCTACCAGTTAGTACTGCAGCAGGTTGCAATGAAACAATGACGGCCTCAGATATTTTCTTCTTTTTTTTTTTACTGGGTTATAAATCAGTTAGGTTGGTTTGAAAATTTCAGAAGTTTTGGCAAATGTAATGCTAAGATTTGGGAAGAGTCATAAGCGTAAGTCAAAAGGTGTTATTGACTCTACTGCTTTCAAGAAAATAACACAAAGAACAACGGGAGTCAATTGCTTTCATTATTTAAAGACACCTTTCCAGGTGGACATTAATAATGTCAATAACTGCAGGTAAAAATAAAAGTTTATCAAAGTTATTTCACGGCGATGTATCAAGCACCACAACCATTTCTCATACGTAAAATAGGGAGCCACCGACACGGAATTCCATAGCTTTTGACTATGTGTAAAATTGTGGGCTTGTTAGTCTTGACAAGCATCCATTGAGGGATGAAAGAAAGCAGACAAATTTATAACTCTGCTGAAACTAATGGATGTGAAATCACTTTGGTCAATCTCAACCGATGTTCGAAGTTTTGTAAAAATCCCTTTGGCCTGCACAGTGTAAGTTAGTTATATTGGATACAGTATAAAAACTCTAAATGGTGGCTCCTCTGCTATAATGTGTGGTTACTTGCTCTGCTCGCAAACTGGCATGAATGCGAAGAAACCCAGGCGAGAAATTTGGTCATGAGTTGAGTTTTTGAGTTTGGGTAAACCTATATGAATCTGATTCCCAGAAGATTTAGATTAGCTAAGCTAATAGAAAAACTGTGGGCAGTGCTGAGCAGCTACAACACTGTCATTAGTTAGCAGAGCAGCATGGCAAACATTGGAAGGGGCAGACAGTATTGCTGTTCCGTGTGCTGTTTATCTATTTAGAAGATACCAATATTGAAGCCTTTATCTTCAGTCATTTGCCATGGATGTGCGTCTCCACAATCCATATTCACACATGCCTTTGGGCTAGATCCCCTTTGCATCACTAACATACATTCTTATTTTACCTTCTTATCTACACAAAGGCATCCAGAATGAAAAGAGTGAGTTTGTCTACACTTAAAATACCACTTTCTTTATTGCAGTGCTACAGGGAAATCCAAGCAAAGGAAGACAAAAAGCTCCCCATCCAAACCTAAAATCTTGGAAGACTCAGTTTTTGGGTGTGTAGAAGTATTATCCAGCATTAAACTGTTTATTATGAGCCATTATTTTCCTACGTCAAAAGTATTTGCCATAAGTCATGGCTCTACTATTCTTCGTTGGCTTCACTTCAAATCCTGTATCTGTTATCACGAAAGACCTTAACTGAGGCCCTGAGAGGCTACGTCATGTAACACAACCCCAAAGCTGCAAGATACAATTGAGAACACCAAACAATTCATGTGTAGACTGGCTACACCAGTATCATCCAATACTCAATGAGATGAGGTGGCAACTTTCATTATTGGCTATCTGTTGTCTTCTATGACAATGGTTCTTCTAGGATAGGTGTCAACGTCCACAAATATGTAGCGGACCTCAAATCCTCCTCTCTCAGGATTCTGTAAGGAAAACAATTTCAGGCTCTGGTTTTTTTCTCTTCAGTAGTTTAAGTTCAAGATTAAGCTTGTCAGCTATATGAAGCAATTGTACATACCTCTTTGACTTCCACATGGACTGTTCCCCGCTTCCCTGGTTCAGAGCCCTCAATATAGAACTTCAAACGCATATGCTTCAGTCCATCCTTTATGTATTCAATGTGACTAAAAACAGCAAAACAAAACAAAAAAACCCAACCCACCCAGCAAGGATACATATTATTTGCCTGTTAAGCTTCAAATTTAAACTTCTTATTTAGAGGAGCTGCTTAACTATTTTGTGAGAAACTATTCCGAGGCAGTCCTTATGGGTTCCTCTCTACTGCTCTTCTCAAGCTTTACTGTGAGTGTATAAGGAGTAGCGGAGTTAGAAGAAAGAACTAATTAGCAGTCGAGGATTAACAGAGGAAGTGCTTAAATGTCCTCGCCCCAGTCCTCCCCTCAAAACTCAACAGCGATCCAATGGCTGAAGATTCTGGAATTTCCTTGTATTTATTCTAAAGGACCCCCAGATTCAGAGCCTGACATCTAGAAAGGAACACCCACATCACCAAGACTGCCAGGGGTTTTTTAGCACTTAAACTAAGTTACCAAGCCAAAACACACAAAGAATGTTTTGTCAACTTAATTATCAGGTTGGTTAAATCACATCAAAACAAACAGTTTACTATATGCTTTACTTATTTTGGCAATAATTTTGTTCTACTGAAGTTGTGTAACTTTGGCACTGATATCAGATCTCCAGCCCAAATCCTGATATTTAGACTGGAGTTAGGTTATGCTCAAATATTAGATAAATAGAAAGGTTACGTCACTTCCAAGCCAACCACTTCCAGAAACTCACGGTCAGACTAGAGTTCTGGTGCCAGTTTATGTTTCCTACTGAAATTACTAACTGCTGCATGCTACCAAGCTCTTATTTCCATCAGTCATGCCCAGATACACACTGTGAATTAAACTTCCAATACAGTTTAAGGTGACATGATGGGTTACAGAGAACAAAGATGAATGAACAGCCTTACTGCAGTAAATTCACATTCAAGGTATTCATACACAAAAAAACCCTGTACTTTTTTGAGACATTTAAGGTCATCCTTATACTGCAGACACAAACGCTACAATCTTACAAAGACCTCAGCTCAAAAATTTATTTAAAATACTAGACTTTCAAAATGGTGGAAATGAAATACTAGGAAAGCTGACAGTACATTTACTTACTTACATAGTTTGTTTTACAGACACATGCTTAAAACATTTGTGCGTATCCTTTTTGTTTAGCAGCTCCACTTTAAACACTTTTTCATAGGATCTGGTGAAAAGACGAACTTCCACCAGTAAAAACCACCTTCCTCTGGAAAAAAATTTCTCAATTTCATGGTTCAAGTTGTGTATCTGAGCTTATGTGTCCCATCCTGTATGAAACCTCCTTGAATAAATTCAAGTCAAAGAACCCAAAAAAGACAAAGCCCCTATTGGGTTATAGTGCAGGGAGGATTTACATTTTGTAAGAATTAGTTCTGTTGTTTCCCTCAAAATGAGATTAATAAATAGACACACTCGTGAAAGGTTTAGGTGAGAGATGTTCTGTTAAATACACAGTAGAGATGTGGCCTCAAGTACCAAAAAGCAATATAAGAAATGGGCAGTCAATACTGCATATCAACTCGGGACGATAGTCACTGCAGTGACTACAACCTGTGCAGTCAGACCCAGCCTAGGTTTAAACAGAGCAAGCTGGATTCTTGAAAGTCTGAAAGTTAGTACCTCCTGCTCTTTCTGGCCTGATAAGAACTACTGCTTCAAAAGGAGAAAAACTCTCAAAGAATAATTTTTCAAAGAACAATTTTACTCTCTTTGAGGGTTTCAGACTGTAAACTTCAGTGAGATCCCTGCTCCCCAGATGCATGCCTCAGCCTCTGTACTACTCTCTTCAGACTCATCCTATTTTTTGGAGAGACCAACTCTATGTTTACCGTGCTGACCACTGCTTGTTTCGAGGCACTCAAAATTGCCCTTTGATATTGTATGTGCACTGTATTTAGTGGTACATGCCACACAAGAGGTACTGCAAAAAAATTGCTTTCATTTTCACTCAAAAGTGATAGAGTACATCACATACAGTTCATTAATCCAGTCTAATTTGCTATGATGTGACCCAAAATGTCTTTGCTGTGCAAAAACTAGCGTCTGTATGGGGCTAACATCAAAGGGCACCTGACAAGCTGTCGTCTTCCTCTTCTTGTTGCCTCCCCATAACCTTTAATAGATTCACCAAAAACACCAATTATCTACAAGAGAAAAGAGATTTGAGTTGTCAGAAGGTTATCACATTCAAACACTATCAGCTCACACCCCTGTTGTGAATGCATTTTCTTTCAACAAAATGCTCCTTGCGAGTCTGCTGTGTCAATAGAAGAGTTTATGAAAGAAAACAGTGTAAGGAAAATTCCTCTGTATTTCAGTGCTTTTCTTTGAAGTCACATATTAAATGTCTAAAATAAATCCTACTAATATCTTCCATTTGTACCGTCCTCTGAGATTATAACATTTTAATCTCTCCTCTTACTGTGTATTTTCTACTTTACTGACATTTTGTGTAAAAAGAGAAAAAAAAAAAAAATTTCTCATGTCTCCTCCAGGAAAGTATGTTTCAAAGTTTAAAATGCAAATGCAGTACCCTTCACATTATCTAAAAACCACTACTGTTTAAGAAATTCAATGATTTTTCTTCCCCCCCCGATTTGTAATGCCAGACCCAATTAACCTAGTTTTAAACTTACTTTAAAGTTGGTTAAAAAGGGAGGGTGATTTTTACTGTATAAGTACTGGAGAGAAGTTTTACTTCTACAGACTTTTTCCAAAGAAGTCTTCATTGTTATTCTAGTGACAACTGCCACTTCACTTCTAGGTTATCCTCAGTGGCATCTGTGGCAACCTTGTTTGCAAGCTATTCCATGAATTTCTTGTTTTGCCTGAAGTAGTGGTTTTTAAAATCTAGTTTTAGATTGATTTTTGTTTACATCTAGCTATCTTATCTGATTGTGTGATCACATGACTGTTGTCTTTCTCTTTTCCTGTTAGCCACAGGAATGCTAACCGTGTTTCAAATGATGAGTTTGAGTTCCTGGATACTTATGCAGTGCTTTGCAGATGACAGAACCCTAGTGGAGTGTCACAACAGAAAAACTGTGCTGAGGAAAGGCAGCAGGTTAGACCTACAAAACTTAAGTGGGACCAGTTGCCTCCCTGACCGGCATAACTCCTTAAGTATTACATTTAGCAGGCACTCAGGTATGTCTGTAAGACTTTCTGTATGGAGACACAAGCACATGCCCAGAAAGGGCAGACACTGTTGTTGCATCAGTTGTTGTGCTGTGGTACACTCACTTAACTTGGCTTTTAGCAGGCTAATTTGCTCAGACTCAGTACTTCCATTAACTTGTCCTAATACAGGCTCCAATTTGGACCCGACCCACCTCTGGCCAGCTAAAAGCACAGGCAGATCTGCTGGTGTTTGCCTGCTAAGCACCATGTGGGTCTTCCTGTAGCTTTGCTTGTGAGATTCCTTGTGCAAACTTCTGACTCAAAGAGAGACAGTAACTACTGAGAAACATAAACTTATAACTAAGGTTCAAAAACCAACCTCAGGGTGAGATCTGCATTTCTTCAAGGCATCTCCATAGATCTTACTTGGACTAGAAGAAGAGAATAGCTCTTTAAAAATCACATAGAACAAACCACCTGTAACAGAAACAGCAGCAAATGGAATGAAAACTGATCAAACCAGATGGAATTAATGAAAGGCATCTTCTGATAAAGAACATAATATTTAAAAATAACCTGTAACACCAATTCCAACAAGCACCACAATGAAATAGGTAAAGTCTCTTCCAGCTTCTTTCACTGAAATAGACAGAAAACAATGCAGGAGTTACAATCTTGGACAGTAAGACTTGCACAGCTTTCTTATATAAATGCTCTTCTATTAGTCTGCACCTCAAATAACATTTTGGCAGAAGAAAAAAATTCCAACAACAGCTTCCATAAGCCTCATCACTAAAAGAAAGAGATCATGGAACATTTCTTATGTTGTGCAGGGCATATTTATATCTCTGTATTAAGCCTTATTATTTTCTGTTTTCCTACTAGATGTTTTCAAGACTCAGAATAGCACTTACTGCTACTTTTCGTGTACTTGAGAGCTAGGTTTTTTTAAGAAATAATGAGGTATTTAGCACTGCAGTATTCAAGCTACCATATAAACCCACAATCATTGCAATCCTTATGCAGAGAAAGGGAGAAGTAAAAATAAAAAAGCGTAAGCTTATAAATTGCACACACTGACTGAAAATAACTGATTTCATGAATTCTTAATCAAGTGAACAATAAAAAGGAAGGATATAAGACCAAAACATGTATTTTATTTATTGAGACGGTTAACTGCAATTTATCTGATTAGTTTTTATCTATTGCTTTTGATCTAATGTAGGAGTAAAAGTGTCAGTATACACTCCAAGAAAAGTCATATGAGATTCTCTGTTACAAAATATTTTTGAGAACTTGGAGACTACTGATTTGTTTAAATGTAAAGGTGTGCCTTTCAGTGAAGTACAAGTTACCAAGGAAACTTTAATAACCATTTTTCCTGCAGCCTTCTAATCAGTTGAGGATGTTTTCCATATACCTTTTCAAAGCACTTAGAATTTCTGAGGCCAATTACGCAGTAACCACTTTTCACTGAAGCGAATGAGACCAACCAAAGTGACAGCCATCCTATAAAGAAACTAGTACCACATGTAGAGCTTTGACAATTTTGCTGGAAGTAAACTTGTTTTAACAGCATCGAGACAGGCTGTGTGTGACAGGTTTTCCTTTTGAAAAGGGAAATAAGAGGCTACTATGTCTTATCCCTGATGTGACCTGTTTGGAAGAAGCCACATAATTTCTGTTCTGCTTGTGCAATACATACACTGAAATGTATCAACTGCTGCAAACAACAGGATGTGAAAAGAAAAGGGCTTGTTGGTTTTCTGAGAATTGCAATTTTTTTTTTTCAATGCCTGAGGTTTGGGGCTCTCAAACCTCAGCCGCAGCAGTAATTTTCTCGGTGCCAGCCTCTTTCAGCAGTGCTCAGTATCCGCACTCACGAGTGACTACGGCCCGCCTTACCTTTCTGAGCAGCCGATAGCAGAGTTTCTTCTTTCCCATCCCTCTGCACCGACACATGCTTGCTATCATCGCCAGCTTTTCCATTTCTCAGCCCCCCGGCTTGCGTCCCGATACTCTGCCGGGCGGCCCGGAGCAGCGGGGCAGGCTCCCTGCGGGGGGGCTGGTGCCGCCATCTCAGGCAGAGGCAGGGCCCCGGCCCCGGCCCCGGCCCCGGCCCCGGCCCCGGCCGCGCCCAGCCATGGGGAGCGAGCAGCCACCCCCCGAGGGAGGCCCGCACCCGCTCGCCGCGCTGCCCGGCCCGCGCAAGGCAGGTGGGCAGCATTGCCGGGCCACGGCTCCCAAGCGCCCTCACACAAGCAAAGTTTCTTGCCGCTTGCCACCGTTCTCCCGGGGCAACCCTCGGGGAAGACTCAGGGCAGCCTCCCGCCCTGAGCGCAGCTCTGCGGGCGCTGCTGCAGGTCAAGAGCCCCCATTACCCTCTACCCTCCGACAGCCGCCCCCCGCCATTGCCCCGGCGGAAATCTTGAGGGTGGAGGGGAAGAAAGCAGCAGCAGGCTCTGGGAGCGGTAGTTTGAACGGGCTCCCTCTTGCGCCCGCCGCTAGGAACGGCTCCCAGGAAGATCACTACAGCGACCGCCATGCCGAGCGCCGCCACAGCCCGCCCTCACAGGGCGGGGATCCGCCGGCCGTGAAACGGTGGGGCTTGGCCGCGGCGTCATGCAGCTGCGGTCCCGGTCACACCTTTAAGCTGTTTTGTTGGTTTTTTTTTTTTCCCCAAATTGCTTTTTGATGTTGTACACATAGGTGCGTAAAAGCGATGCAGTTGACGTGTCCGCGAACGGATACCAGAACACCCGAGAAGACCGTGCTCCGGCTTCCCGGGGAGCGGCGCATCGGCGCGGAGCTCACTGTGGGGTGCGGGGGAAAGCGGGCAGGACGCCTGCCGGAGGTCCTAGCAGGGGCTCATGGCGGGAGTCACTGCGGTTCCCCGGCGTATTAACGCTTTCCGTGTGCCCCACACCGGAGTGCTTGGGAACCCAGCGCCGCTGCGGCGGG
>VYZW01040407.1:71680-82137 GCA_013401315.1 Balaeniceps rex | reverse complement strand
TCTTAAAAATAAGCAAGACTGGTAAAATTACCTTCATGTCAACAGGGATTCCTACAGCCAAGTGTTACCTAGTGAGAACTGCATATTTTTTTTTTTTAACTTTTATGCCAAAAACCAACAGAATAGGATGAAATGTACAGCATACAGATCAAGAGGACACTATGCAAAAAATCATTTATATTGCTGTAAACTAAACAAAGTTATGGCTATGTATTCAGTTGGCTCCAGTAGAACCTACATATGAAATGAATTCTTCTTTGAGGCTTTTTCATAGCATTTTGCATCTTGCAAAGACATAAAACATATATCCTCTGGAAATTGTAAATTTACAATCTCATTCTACATGGTAGGCACACTTTTCCCTTTGAGATTACCCTGTTACTCCTGCCAGTGCTGGGTTCAACCAAACAACATGCAAATCAGAGGCAGGGCTCTTATACAACTTTTTTGGCCCATATACTGGCCAATTCAGAGAGTCTCAGGATCCACATTATCTCGGAGAATACTTTCAGGACTAAGAGAAAGGGGAAACATGCACCATACTAGCAGATTATTCCTCTAAAGATAGAGAAAGCTTACAATATAGGGTTCTTTTCCATCAAATGAAATTTTACAACAGAGAGCTGAGGGGAAATGAGAAGGAAGTAGCCAAAAAGAGAATATATATGATATACAGAAATAACTGTCTGTAGAATCTGATGAGCAAGAGCAGCTTCAGCTGAGGATGTTACATCCACCCGGTATCTTTAATAAAAGTAGAGAGAGAAGCCAAAGTTGTGGCTCTGTGGATTCCATAAGATGCCCTGCTTCGCACCCCCTCCGTGAAGTTACCAACCATGTAGAGGAGTGAGCATGGACCCCTGACAGGAGAGATTACACATACTAGTACAGGCTTACCAATAGCGGGTTTTGTTCCTACAATCTTGGCAAAGGATGCAGAAGACTAGGACTGTGACGAACCCACAGAGGTCTCTTAAAGGACCAGTATTCATGGACCAAAAGTCTGAGTAAGACCTGATTCTGATTTGCATTCCAATATGGTTACACCCAACAGCTGCAATACCAAGACGAACTCTAGGAAAGAGAATGAACTGGGGCACACAAACTCTGAAGGAGTTCAGAAAAACCTCTGCCTCAAGAAAGAGCTTTTTCTTCTGCAGAATTATGAATTTCTGCATGAAGAAAGAAAAAGTCATATTTTTCTCCCCACCCACCTTACATTACCTTCAACCACCTCAGAATTCTTCCACTTTGAATCTGCTGAATAATTTGTTTAGGGTTAACATTAACACCTCTATAGCATTAAAAAAAAAAAAATAAAAATCACAGCTTTCAAGTGAAACATAAATCCATCAGGACTCCATATCCAGAAATTCCAGAATGTATCAATGCAAAAGTAGCTAACTATTTAAATATTAAATTAGCAATAATAAATCATGTGTCTGTATAGGTATTAAAAAATGTTTGATGAACATAAAACCAGCTTCAGTTCTCACCTCTATCCATAACATAGTATCTCTCCTTAGGGACTCCTCTGGTCTAAGGGACAGAAGAAAGCTCGCAACTTCTGGAAGGGACACTTTCTCCTGAAGAAATTAATCAAGATTCCATAGTTGCCAACATAATATACAACAGATAACATCTATATAGCAACTCAAGAAGTTTGCTGGCAAAAGTTTCAGAAAAAGAAACTGACTTTCTCCTTTCCATGACACAGACTCATTTTTGCCTCTTTGGGACCAACTTATCTTTACCAAGGAACATAATTCAATTTTCCCAAGTATTAAAATCTATCTGAAAGTTAATGAATGACTAGAAGAATAGTGCTATTCACTGATGACACCTTTTAAATGAATGTACATAAATGAGTGAGAGTCACTGATAAGTACTATCTCTGTATTTCCAAAAGGAAATTCTGCTCAGAGAAGTTTATAGCCATAACACAGAACATGGAAGACAGCCTACTTATGCAGAAAGCAAGCATGCTGTAAGACAACCAAAACATGAACACATTGACTACTGAATAATTAAGGTCTTGCTATTTCAACATTAATGGTAGTTTTAGCATTCTGGTATTATGAATACTTTTATTCTCTTAGGTATTTCAGAAAAGTCCATTTAGTTTCTATCTGTTAAAACCTGAGTTCATACAGTGGATATCACAATAGGATACTATTCCATAACTACTGCATGAAAACCCTACAAGAAAACATCAACTAATAAAAGGTAATGAAAAAATACATCTTATGAAAACCAAAGTTAACAGAAGCATATCCATACTCAGTACAATTATTTTTAAGTAGTCACTAAAAAAAAATTGCAAATCCAACAAAATCAGTTTTTCCGTATTGTATTTAACAGTTTTTTTGAATCTTGCTTACCCTGTAAAAGCATTAGTGTATTTCTATTACACCAGGAAGGAAAAAAAAAACCAAAAACCAAACATTAAACTCACCACATCTGTCAAATGCATGGCTGTTTGAAGAAGATAGCACTGAGCAGCTCCACGCAACAAAATCTGATGTGTAATCATAGTACACTGGAGGACATCTCTGGAAAGAGCAAAAATATGCACTGTAAAAACCACACACTTAAGAAGTTTAGACATTTTCATGTATTCACTAATTATTAAACATTTTCGATATATTAGATTGTATTTAACAAACATATTCTACTAAGTATAACACAATCACTGCGTGATCAGACAGCATACAATCCAGAACCAAGATTACTGCTATATGTACTTTCAAAAACCGGTATTAAAACTTGGATAAGCATATATCTGACAAAATAAAAAGCATGGGGGGGAAGCAAAACAAAACCAAAACTAAAGGAACAATCCCCATGATCACATCAGTTCAAACTGATCATTTAATATTTGCATTTCTATTGATAACAAATATAGAAATAAAAATTTTGCCATCAAATTCTCACTCTAGCACAAAACTGAAAGAAACCTTCAATGCTCTTCTATCAGCAGAGGTGTATCTGACTTTTTTTTGCCTTTTTTTTGGTAAATTACTTTTATTCAATATTCCTTCAACCACCAGTAAGATTTCATTTCAAAGCTCAAATTTGATTAAACTGGAATAATTACTGATTTTTAGTGGCTCTAGGAAGTGAAAGCAGATACTTCACAAACATCAGTGTGATTAAGGACAACACGCATGCCAAGAACTTTTACCTAGCCTTTTATTTACCAGTCTTTCAGTTTTCAATTTTGTGGGCTGTCCCCTGACACAGCCTCAACTGCCATTAAACAATTAGAAAAGGAAGAAGTTCAATATATATCAGTTAGGAAGTACAGAAGACAAGGGAAAAATGATGACAAAAAAGAAGCAATGGCAAAGGACTGAAATGGAAAACACTCATTTTTTTAAGTCACACAGATATAAATACATTGGTTCTTAAATTGCTTTCCTCTGTGAATTAGACATAAAGGAGAAAGAACCTTCCATTTCCATGCACAGCCATCACATACTCCCAGAAGTAACAAACAGGAGTTAAATCCTGGCTCTCCAGATGTTCAGCCCATTTCTTTACAAGAGGTCTGTAAGAACACAATGTAGGGTACATTTTACCTTAAAGCATGAAGTCCTTCTGTGCCCAGTACTTTACATGCAGGGATATATGCCAGAGCCATAGAAAGAAACAAAATGGGAACAGCACACCAATGCCTACTTGTCATCTTCTGAATAAATTTTAACAGGAAACTACCTTAAAATAAAAGTAAACAAAACAATCCAGAGTGATTTCTTGTTCTCCAATGCATTTAAATGACACAAACCCCAGAAGGAGAGTGTTATGATCATTTCTGACACTTAAATGAAAGACAACAGCATAATTTCCTAATTATTTCAATGAAAAAAGTACATTCCAAAGAAGTCTGTCAGTAAGGTAATAGGATAAGGAAATAACCAGAAATAAACCTAATTTTGGCTTTGGTGATCTGCACTAATCACCATATTCAGTAATGGAATTGTAACTCTGATTGTTTTGAGTACTAGACAATGCCTTTTTTAAGCTCCTACTTGGTCTGTGTGATGGCAGACCGAAGTACATGGCATTTCGACCAGTTTAATGGGTGCTGGCATGGCCAAAGCAAGCCTCAACAAACCAACCACAGCTACAATTTGCACAAGCAGGTGAGACCCAGTCTCAGGGTTGCTAATCACAGACCCTCCATTTTGTGATAAAATATATACCTTGGGACAGGGCAGAGAAATAGGGCATTGCAAACATGTTTTGTGTTTCCTACCAGAATATGTACCTGTAGATACAGGATACTGAACAGAGCTGATTCTACCGTTATTTAATCCAATTAGACCAGATATTAAATTCTGGTCTGTCAAAGGTTACTCCCTTTTTTCAACCTACACTAACACCAAGATTTGGAACAGTCTCAGAAATCTTCCTCCATCCAACCTCACAATAGAAGAATCCTTTTTCAGCTTCTGCATCAGCACTTGGACTGGCTCTTTTGAACGCCCAACTACACAGGTTGTGACTAAAAGTGACTGGCAGATAGGTTAAAAAAAACCCCACCAAACCCAAACCAAAAAACCCACACCAAGACTGCCCAGAACCCCCAAAACAAACAAAAAGAATAGTTCTAAAGATTTTGCTCAGTACAGTACTATCTACGCTGATAAATAAAGAAAAAAGAATCTGCAAATACTGTTCACCTTCAGAACTTAGGAGTTTGTTTTTTTAATTAAAAAAGTCTGCTTCAGTTTGCCCCTAAAACAATTTTGTAGCTTAATACTGCAGCATCCCTCAAAGCCTCTGAAGACCTCTCTCTTCTCTGGAAACTCCACTGCCACAAGGAGAGCTACTCCTTTTTTCCTCTCAAGTAGTGTAGAAAAATAGCAGTAAATGTTTACATGAGATACAGAAAATGAGTCCATAGCTTTTATATGGTTTCTTTATTTAAAAAAGGTAATGGTGAAATTGAAACGTACCTTTTTCTTCCTCTGGAAGAAGCATGAGATAAGTAGCCAAAAACTTCTGTAGCCTCATTCCCAAAGGAGGACAGGCTCCCATTAACTGACCTGGTGTCCTGTTGGGTTTTAAAACATCAAATACACAACTGGCATGTTAACAGCTACAAGTAGGATTGCCCCTAAACAAAAACAAAGTGCAGTTTAGTGGTTAAATCGCTGCAGAGACTGCTCCAACAGGCCACCAAGATGAAGTACATCAGCTTGCATCCTCCACTTATCCCAGTATTCCAACAGCACCCAGCAAACACACAGAAGGTGGGAGCGGTCACCACAGCATGACTCTCCCTGGCCACCTACAAGGACATGGTGGCAGCACACTCTGGCATGCAAGTGCAGCCTCAAGTCAAGTTACTCAGGACTGACAGCATCTAACGTTGAGCCCACGCTGACAAACAGCACTGTCAGTTCAACCCTGTGCCCACACCTGCAGAACGCTATGGGCCTCCAGGAACAGGCTGCCAAGGCCCACAGGACAAGATCAGTGGGGATGTGACCAGTCTGATCTGGAGAACAATAAAGACAAATTACCTACACAAGTGTGCTAGGGAGAAAGGATTTCTCCCTGGAACAGGTTATAAAGTCAGTATAAAGAAAACCACTGACCAGTTCAGTAGGTTTTAAGTAAAGACACAAGAAACACTCCATGAGACCAACAGAGAAAACCTGTATCCTGTCAGAAGTCTCAGGATCCTGGCTATCAAGGATTAGCATCAGACAGTCATGAGATTTTACAGTTTTCTCTCATATAGTTTGACATTAACTGTAACAACTTTGTATATTCTTGGTAGACTCAAACATGCACCCTCCTCTACATATGCCAATACGTTTCACCAGAAATGTAGAAGCTGAGAGAGATGATTATGAAGCATCAATCCAACACAGCTCTAACACACACCCCAAAACACGCAGCACCTGCTTCAACTTCTGACTTCCTATCAATGCATGTCCATTCAAACCATAGTGCAGCCAGCTGACTGGGATGAGAAACATGTAACTGCTGCAAGAGCCCAAAGAGGTCACATCTGTCCTGTCCTGTTTAGATGAAGCAACCTATTTTGCTATGCTTTATCCAGACATCCAGAACCACCAAATCCAAACTTACCACCAATTTGATGAGTGACAGTCACATTCCCCTCCCCAAAAGTGCATAAATAGATAGTGTCAACTTTTCTAGCTGCCTAACAAGGTCAAGCAGTCAAGGCTATTCGGGCACTGTTCTAACAGAGTTTCAGATTGCTAGCTGAAGCATCCAAGCCATTTCATCTGGCATAATGCTGAGTGCATAAAGTGCATTCATACTCTCCATGCAACTAGCACAAAGGAGTGAATGCCATCAGTACACTGAGTGTACAGCAACTGGTAACTCCTCAAACTTTTATCTGTTCTTCATGTATTTACACCAACGGAGGCCACTGTCATCTGTTGACCTCAAACAGTCTCCTGTGAAAAAGTATTTATTTCCCAAAAGATAATCAGGCACTGCCAAAAACCCACTTCTGTCAGTTATGATGTGGCAACAATTAGAGAAGCCCCTTCTTTCTGTGTGGCAAGATAATCAGAAGATAAAAAAATACTTCACTAAGTTATTCATTTATCATATCTCACTTCATTTCCAAATTAATATTTCAACACCAGGTGTAAAATAGGACCTTGATGCATCCCTGTGTTGCTATTACTGGGATAAAATTGAACCCACTTCATCCTACTCACAGCCACCCACCTTTCCTGAAAAACTCTTTACCCGTCAGCAACACCATTTGTTTGTTAATGTGTTTCCCTTTATCCAAGATTTTACCCACATACTCGAACCAGTATTATTAGAACACTTCTCCCATTTCCCCATAATCAATACATTTAAAAAAATAATTGGAAAAAAAAAAAAAAATCAGTGGCTCACCTGCTGTAGAGGGAACTTTCTGAGAGGGCATCCATTAATGGTCCAATAATAAACTGATAAAAGGAAACAAGAACAATGGCTAAATGTACACTTGCAAGGCACTGTTACATAAAGGCTAACTAGCATTATTTCACCAGACTTTAAAAGGACAGAGTCAGAAATTAGAGAACGCTCTTGACTAGAAGCAAACACAAGTAGAAAGATTTAGGGTGTGTTTTAAGGTTGACTGGATTTCAAGTTAGTCATCAAGAGGCTGACTTAATTTGTATAAATCAGAAATGTTAACCTCCGAGGGCAACAGTCCTTCTATGAAGGAGAAAAGAAAGAAATAATAGTAAGGAATGATGTATTTTGTACTAAGGCGTAGGCTGGCTGGGGAGTCAACCTATATACAATACTAATAAATAAAAAAAATTAAGAACTTTAAACTTACAATATTTCTTCCCACATATGCAATATTTTAAAGTGTGGGTTTTAATGGGATACAGTAACATACTGATTATACTACAGAGACATTCACCTCCTCACAGGGTTATCTAGCAACAGATCTTCAAAATCCATCCTCGAGTAGGAGACACTATGCACAGACTTGAAGTCTGTTGATCAGGTTTATCCAAGACTCTGTTCAATCAGTTAGTAATTTTGGAGAGGTTCAGGGGCTCTGAAAATCTGAAGCATCAATCATCCCCCTGAAAACTTCACTTCTGGTAACAAATTTCAATAAATTGGGAGCTAACACTAATTAGAGAGCATTAGTTTGAAATATGGGAATGACTGACTGCACTCAAAACCACATTCCCTCTAGCCTGGCCATTTTTCAATTACATATTTGACACCATTTACAAATATTGCTATCACTTGCACAGCTAAATAAGAGGGTACTTTTATAGAACATGTCTAATTCTAACACTACTGAGGCAATCAGTGTTAAGATATATTACAAATTAGAGTATCTGTATGTTCTGGCAAGTAACAGCAACACCCTTACCTCTGAAAAACCAATCGCATTTGGAAGATGCTTTGTTTCATAAAGCTCCAGAAAATGAAGAATGCCTTCCTTTGTCAATGTTTTATTCTCGCTCTCAAACATTCGTTTATAGATGCACATGTGCCATGATGGGTGAAACAACCAACAACCTGTTACAGAGGCAAATTCTTCTAAATTGACACAGAAATGACAGTGATATAGTAACATACTCTTTATGCAACGCTACGTTTTAAGAAAATTTATCGAACTAGCACACAACATATTGACATTCTGGATAACGTTATAAGCAATACACAAGATATTTTAAAGAGATGATTATAGCTATAAGATTTGTAAGAATACCCTGCTAAATTTACAATACAGAAAAAAAATTATTAACATGGGTTTCAAAACTTACCCTCTGAATTTTAGTAGTTACAAATTAAAATGACCAACAAACACAAAAAACGTTCCCTTTTCCTGCAACTCTCCTCGTCCCAACATTGTATTCACCTGCAATACTTTCACACTAATAGTCTTCCCACTTTACAAAATCTTTGAAATTTAACTTCTAACATCTTGCACTACCAAATTAGATGTGCTCCATTTTGCCCTACAAAAGATCACATTACATCCTTCACCATGCTGTCTCAGCACTCACTTTATTTCTTCTCTCCCTACTTCCAATGAGGATGTTCCCCCCTTCCCCCACCCCCCGCTTTTACGGTTGTGCAGGTGACTTGGCTCATAAGACCTACCCTAAGAATCTCTGTCTTTCTTTTATTTTCACATTAGCTTAAGTAAAACAATGCATAGTGGAAAAGGACCATTTAGTTGGGTTTGCTGACAGAAAAAAATATTTCATGGTAACTTAATAAGCAATAAGCATATGGTAGGATTTCTTCTTGTTGCAGCTCAGAGCAGAGCAGCACTGCCTGCCATGTTTGCCGAGCAATCTATGCATGTAGCACATCCACAAGAACTGGAACAGCCACCCAGAAAACAGCTAATCTGAGAAACAAAACACAACAAAAAGCTGCTACTAAAACAGTAAAGAAAAAAGTGTGACTTAACTGCCTAATACTTAGGAGATGTTTCAGAAAAGTTACGTCTTACCTTTTTCCCCTGATATAGCATGCTCATACAAACTGTTTAGTTTTGGTAATACCGGCTTTATGACATGGATCTGAAATGCAAGTCAGATGTAATATAAGTAGTCAGTTTATATCTCAAACCTAAGAACTGGCACTTAGTCATGGGCAAGAATTTACCATCAACAGCATTAATATAGTAATTGACAATACAACTGCATTTAAATAAACCTGCAATGCCTGTGCAACTGCTCCCGGCACTTAGTATATAACACTCAGTCGTAGGTTAGCACTGAAGATAAACTGATACTTTTAAGCTACTGTATCATAAGAACAATACTTCCTAATAGCCAACCATTCTATTCATCAAAAGTATAATAAACAGCACAAATCTCTAAAATGAAACATTTTGGTAAATACTATTTCTCTCAGTTACAGGACAATTACGTACGAATAAAATAAAATCACTACAAAGAGGTACTCACGACTAATAGTTAACACCGCAATACCATACAATTACGGAAGCCTCAAATCAACAAGGAATCTTTCTGCCAAGTACACTGGATGCTGAGTCAAACTCAGTAATTTTCATCTGAGGCCACAAGTGCTTTACTACACAGCTGTAGTCCCCCCCTCTACTGAAAAGAGGTTATTCAGTTGCAATAGCCTGATTTTCACTAAGAAACAGGTTACCCGTGGTCTTGCAATAAGATGCAACCCAGGTTTTTCTTTCTTAGGTCAACCCACTATTTTAACCAGAATTCTTCCAAAGATAGAAGAGAGTTCTGAATTTATTCCAAATGGGTTACACATACTGTGTTTTAAATATTTAAAATTAGAAATAAAAATATTCCTATCAATGCTTACTTAGATACCCTCAAGCACCAAAACTGGAAATCATAGAATAATTAAGGTTGGAAAAGACCTCTAAGATCATCTAGTCCAGCCATCAACCCAACACCACCATGCCTATGAAACCATGTCCCGAAGTGCCACATCTACACGTTTTTTGAACACCTCCAGGGATGGTGACTCCACCACCTCTCTAGGCAGCCTGTTCCAATGCTTGACCAACCTTTCAGTCAAGAAATTTTTCCTCATATCCAATCTAAACCTCCCCTGACACAACTTGAGGCCATTTCCTCTCATCCTGTCACTCGTTACTTAGGAGAAGAGACTGACACCCACCTCAGTGCAACCTCCTTTCAGGTAGTTGTAGAGAGCATTTTACCCCATAAAGTGTTTGCAGGACACGTGCCAGAAGTAAGGTATCACGCGTAAACCGTGACAGGCATAGATTTTACGGTGCTCCTACCTGGTTTCCTTCCAAAGTTTCCATGATCAAAATGTAAGTTTCCCAAAACTGCAGCAGCTCCTCATTCTTCTCAGCAGACCACCAAAACAGACTCGATTCTGCCAAGAAAAGAACAAGTTTCTCACCGCCATCCAGCCCGGCTGGAGCCGCACACCCCGCTCCCGGGCCCCCGGCCCCGCCGTAC
>VYZW01040407.1:54933-70840 GCA_013401315.1 Balaeniceps rex | reverse complement strand
CGGGGCGGGCTCGGCTCCTCACGCACCTGACGCACGGCGCCGCCGCCGCCAGCTCGGGTGTGCGACGGGAGGGTCACCGGGGGTCCGTCGTAGCGGTCGAGCGAGCGTTGTGGCTGTCGTTCAAGGGCGGGGGAGAAAGCGCCGGCAGAGCTCTGGCTTCTGTGGCGGTGTGGTGCCGGGTACCGCCACAGGCCTGCGGGCGCATGGCCGGGTGTACCCGTCTGCGCGTTTGCGGTTGTCTTGGCTGGTGAGGAAAGCGCGATCCCCTTGGGTGTCCTCACGGGCTGAGCACAGGAAGGCCTGACGCAGGCGTCTTGGGTGTCAGCGCCACGTTTGAGGGGGTGAAGTTCCTTCGCTGTGTGTCTTAGAAACTCTCTTTACGCTTTGTGCGCGGTGCAGCACAAGATCAAGCAGCAGCAAGACGCAAAATGCTCAGTTTTTCCATCTGTCGGGCTTCTTGTTACCATTTATGCCAACATAAATTGTTGAAACCAGTCTACATTGTCATCACAGCACCCCAGAAGTCTACCTGAATGCCCTGCGTCTGCCTCAAAAAGAGACCGGAGGCATTCCTGGGTGCTGGCTCCGTGCTGGTAGCTTGTTGCAAGGGTCCAGGCCCCGGACACTGGGGCCAGAGAACAACTCCCAAGCAGTTTAATGCACTACTGCAGCTAAAGCGCAACTAAGAAAAGCAACCTGATTTCCAGTAAGTGTAAGTTCACTATACAAGATTACAATTCCCTTGAAAAAAAAATTTAGAGATTGTCACATCAAAAACGGTGGCAAACCACTCTCCTAGAAGACATCGTCATAGGAATGGGCAAACCTGGAACCTTCTGTTCCTGTTTCCAGTGGGTATGGGAGTTACTTCGGCTAAGCCATAGTTGCCTAGGCACCTAATGAAGAAGAAAGACTTATTGAAAGTTTTCAGTTTTAGCTCCCACTTGATCACTCTTTCCAAATCGCATGAGTACAGTCTCTCCTTTTCCTGGCTATCCACTTTCCTCAAACTTCATTAGAAATTTGTTATCTTTGAGAGTCTACCAATTGCAAAATGGCTGAAGCTTCTTATTAGAAGTGGACCTGTAGTGTGACTGTATATGCGGTATATTCCAGAAAAAGAAGGTGGAAAGGAATTATTTTAAACCTGCTAGCTAACACACTTTCCGTATGCCTTACCGCTCTGCATGTGTTCAGTTATGTATAAAATACAGAATCTAGGAAAAGCTCAAGAAAGCAGTTCAAACTGATACATTTACTTAAAAGTAAAGTAAAACCTAGTTCTTTGTTTCACATGCAGAAAAACATTTTTCAGAGGAGGAATGAGTATAATGTATGTTAGTAAATAGGATGCTTACAGTTGAAATCTCTTTCATGCCATAATATATTTTGTTTGCTTTTCCATTTGCTCTGATGTATTTAGTAATTCTTCCATTTCTTACTTATAGCATGCAGTCTGATGAATTGTGGGTGTTTCTTTTATCAGGCTTGAAAAAGCGCCAAGCAGCGTATCCCTTCTTTATTATAACCTCACTCTTCTCTTCCAGGCACCCGTGAGACTTCATTTAGATTAACTAAATGAAGCGTTAAAGGTCTGCACAACAAGTAGTAATCAAAACGGAATAAAATACTAGGTGCTGTGCCATTTCTCCATTGTTGTCTGAATTCTGCCTTGCCTTTATTTTTATCACAGTGGGGCGCCAAATCTAAAGTCTTACTACCTCAAGTTAAACATCAGCATTTAAATTTGAACTGTTTCACTGCAGATCGTCTTATCAGACAAAAAGAAGTGGGTGAAAAATTAAGTCCATGGGAGGTTAGGCTGGGGAGCTTCTGAGTGGAACATACAGAAAGATAAGCAACAACAACAAAAAAAAAAAAAAAAAAAAAAAAAGAAAGGTGGATATGGAGTTAAGAGAGAGAAAAGGAGCAAGAAGCAGCATTTTGTAACTTTCAAATGGCAAGAGCCACAGCATTCACACCCTCACACCGTACTCGTTAAGTGTCCTCATGCTAGGACCCTAAATTTGTGCTTTCCAGCTCTACACTTCCAACACATACCCCTACCTCACCAAAGACCATGTCCCATTCTGTTTTCTCCACTTTCCAAGCTTATCCCAGCCCTTTCCTGCCTTCTTCCCAAGCCAGCCCTGCTCACAGGCCCCCAGCTGCAGCCACCTCTAGGATCCCAAAGCCCTTTCAGCCTAGGCTTACCGCACCAGCCTCAGCACTCAGAACGTCCCACACCTGCCGATCTCTCATATACTCTGCACTCCTATTTAGAAGATATTCTGTATTTCCTGACCTATCCAGGTCCCCTCCAACCTCAGCATATGGGCTAGATCAAAGGTTGAAATAGCTTGGGGTTTTTTTAGCCTGCAGCCTGCAGCTGCTTGCTTTTTTCCTGCCATATGAGATACCCTCCTTCAATCGGATTAATCTGTTTTAGAAACCTAAGACTAAGAGGAATTACCTGAAACATCAAAACCAGTCCACCACAATAGCAGACAGCCCTGAAATAGATGGCCAGTCTGGACATGTCCTCTTCACAGGCCACTACTGTCTATAGGCCACAAAATACTTCTCAACTCCCTGTAACAGATGTAGGGCTTACTACACACCCCTCTCCCTTAGCCAGAGTCTCTCTGTGCCATTTAATGCTATTACTGAGCCTATGGGAGGCAGGATAGAGATGAGAAACATATTATTGTTGATTCTTATCTGAACTTTATAACAGCACCTTTGCTGATGATTTGGATTTCCAGCACATGATAACTAGCTGACCAGGTTGGGGCTGATTTTACAACTCAGATAGTTAACAGTAATAGTTTATGGGTTTTCATCAGGACCAATAATGCTACACCAATTTAGCAATACAAGAGGACTGAGGTTCCTTCCTCACACCCCTAGCTGAAAAATCAGTGCCTTAGTTAATTGCATACTCTTTTAGACAAATGTATACTTGTTCTGATGTAAATGTTTTCCCCTGTGATCATGCAATCAGGCAATTCTGTACTAGGAACAATCCGTGGATGATTGTTCCAGCGGTTGGTTGTATTGGAAAAGAAGGATCATGGACAAAACTACAGTATAAACTACAGACATTTAGTTATAAGTCTTGGAAATCCCCGCTTACAATCTTGGAAGCATGTTATGCCGTTGCCATAGAGCCACTGCTGAGCTGAACCACCACATTACATTATTAGAGCCCAGTCCAAATATATGCCTTTAAAACATTTTGTGTTGGTGGTGGGTTTTGGATCACACAAAATACCTTTCTTTTCATGAAAACTCTTACATCCCATACTACCAGCTGCACCTTTACAGGTAATTCTGCACAGTTTGTAAGGAGGAGGGCTTAGCTGGCCCTGCAGCGTGATTTTCTTTCCTTGCTGGAGTCCATGGGAGCGTGTCTGTATAGTGTAAGATCTCTAGTGGGACCAGGTACATAACACAGCCTTTTCTCTCCTCTCCCACTGCGTGCAGAAGTAGATGGGAGATTTCTGAAAAGGAGTCATGCAGAAAATTTCCCACCACATCCCTATCACACAATAAAATGGGAGAATGAAATGAAAAGCACAGATGTGCTCCATACAATAAACCTTACCAGATAGTTAGGTATATTCACATCTTCTTCTAGATTTCCTCAGTGCTGTTGTGCAAAAAATCAGCAGCGCACATGGCTTTTACATGTGTCTCACTCCAAGACAGCACTTGCAGTGAGAAGCATACATGGGGAAAAGAGACCGAGTACTATGGTAAAGGTTCATACCCAAGTACAGACCCATATGTATCTTCTAGGTTTAGGTGAAGCTGGGCTAGATGGGTGGAAGTGGAAGGACTAGAAAGGGGCGGTTACTGAGAAACTTCTGCTCTCTGCCACGGGATAAGGAAAAAGAGAGCTACGAGAGGTGAGAAAGGGAAGGAATAAAGTCACCTCATTTTTGTCAATTTGCCCTGAATCCTTGAACCCCCTTGCCAAGAGGGATAGAGGAAGAATTGTTCAAAATGAAAGTGGAAAAAATCGATATGCAGCCAGGAAAGCTGATCATGACATTTCTATAAGGTGGCTGTGCTGTTATCTCCTGATCCTCTCATACTTGTTTCATTCACCCACCCTGCATTGCTTCTAAACCTTTCTTCTGACTCTTTCATGCAAGCATGCAAGCACATGCAAGCCTGTCTTATTCTTTACCATTTAAAAAAGAGATTCAGCTTGTCCCTCCAGCTATCACCTTCTCTCCCTCTTCCCTTTAATTTCTGAACTTACTGCCCATTTACAGTGAGCCTGGAGTTTGTCCTCTCCAGTTCCATTTCAGTGTTAATTTCAGCACTTGCATCCCAGTCTGATTCTTATATCCCAATCTGACCAACAGTATGTCTACTGTTGTTATAGTATGTCAGCTATCGCTGCCCACAAGCTACCTGTTGAGTAGCTAGCACCACGTTTCTATCACTAAGCTCCGTTGTGAAATGTGAACAAACCCTGTATCTTTCAAATTCCATCTGCGGAATTTCTTCAAAACAGGCCCATTCCTATCCACATATTTTAAGTTATTGTCTGGGCTGTCATCGTACCACATCCACAACCCCTTCCCTGGCTTAACAAAAGCAATCTTACCCTACTTAGATCTTGTCGTTGTGAAGATGTGTTTCTTAGCCTGCCGTTTTGACCTTGCCACCTCTCCCTTTATGTCACTCCACTGGCTCCCTCCTCTGCGCTACATCAAACACATGCTGCTGCTTTTCCCTTTCCCTTTCCAGACCCATTAGTCTATCCTTCCCCATCCTCTTATCTAATACCAAGACATTGACTTCCACATTGGCCTACCCATGCTGCCAGTCTTAATTGTCCATATATTAGACTTTCAAGTAAGACTTCATGCTTCGCGCTTTTTCTCGTGCTAACTCCCACCTCATTTTCCTCTTCTATACCCCAAAACATCCCTCTGTTGTCACACTGACACAAATTTTAGGCAGCACATGGTCTGTGACCTTCTGTGGTCTATGGCCTTCTATGTGAACTGATAAGCTGATCCCCTGTCTGTGCGTATCTTGTCATCTGTTTAGGCTGCATATTTCCCCTGGTGACAATCAGTGCAGTACTATCGGTAGAGCATAAGGATAACACTAATTGTGATAAATAAACAAATAAACAAATAAAATCAGAAACTGGCAATGTGTCAAGCCACAGGCAACAAAGGCAAAAGTAGCCTAAGTTTTGCAACTGAGCTTTTATGAGGAGAATCAAAGACAAATGTAAAGGTGGCTCACAGAGATAAGTGCTATGAGAGATGAAGTTTCCGTAGCCTTTCATACACCCATACTTCCCCACATACATTCAGACTTGTTCATTGAAACTCATGAAGAGTCAGTTCAGATCGAGCTCTAGCTCCAAATTTTTCAACCAGACCCATCTCTGAAGGACTCATAGAAACGTGAGAGTGAAGCCTTCATAATCTCTGCAGAACAGAAGATGGTGCTGTTGTCACTGACATGTGCCTTCCAGTTTTTTTCCTGGTGAAAAGAAAGCAAGTGGTGGTAGAGAAAAAGAGAGTAGAGGAAAGTAAAAGGAAAGGTATAGGAAGAAAGGTAACTGCCATTTCCTGGATTTTTAATGGAGAAATTTAGAAACTCAAAGAGAAAAATGATAAATGCACAGACAACCAAAAGGACGATCTAAAACAGAGCCCAGTTCTGGAATTTTCAAGAGGTGTTAATACAGAGGGAGGTATAAAAGCAATTAGGAGAAGCAAAAAGGCATCACAGACCGTATGCTGGATGCACTTTTCCATATTTCACTGAAGATATGATAAACTAGGCTTAGGAAGGTGCTGAATACTGTCAGTTCCCCACTGACTCTATGAGGAGCTATTATTGATCATCAACACCTGGGAAGATCAGGCTCAGTGTGTCTCAATCCAGGCAGTGGGAATTTTCAAAAAAATAGCTTTAAATAATTGAGTGGGGAAGGAAGAAGAGCAGAATCAGGCAGGCAATGAGAAGCTGTGACTGTGGAGCAGGCCCTCTCACACTGAATCATGGACTGCACGCTTTCGGCATTATCAGGGCTGTGCTTCATGGTTTCCTTCCTTTATCTGCACAGGAAAAAAGAGCACAGGAAAGAAACAGTAAGGTATCTTTAGGACAGTACTGTTAGTATTGTGCTGTGAGATTACCCACATCTGGGTAAGAGATTCCAGCCTGAAATTCTTCTTTGATTGAGCAGGACAGCTACATTCGCCAGAAACACTCTGATATTCCTGGGCTTTTTAGGATGTTTGCTTTAAAATGAACCTAGAGTTCTACTGTTGTAACACTGTAAACATCCTATGTTCAGAAGCAGCGTTTAAAGGCAGCTGATGAAAAGCAGTTGTGCCCAATTAAACATTCCTAATGATGGGAAGTTGCAAATCTATACTATGCTGTTTGTCACTGTGAGCTATAGAGGGGAAGTTAAGCTGGTAAATTTCTGGTTAGACTGAGTGCAGTGGAATGGTCAGGAAAAGATGAATTAGGAAAAAGAATTAGATATAATCCTTTGCCATATGTCTTTATTTTGCTAACCTACTTGACAGGACACTGCTGAAATCTGCAGTCATTTTTTTTATCTGCTTCATGTAGCTGAAGAGCATTTGCTGTACAAACAGGAATTAAAATACTTCCCAGTAACAGTCAGCTTTCCCATTTGTTGACCCCATTTGCTTTCCTTTTTAAAAAAAAATTAGGACTTTCCATTCAGCCATAGGCTGCACCATTCATTTTTGACCTCTTCCCCCTTTCTAGGACTCAGAGCTGGGTGGTAGAGCTTAAACAGATTTTACCATTGGCTCTACAGGGAAGCAAAAGGGCTGTTAAAATGTACGTAATCCACGTTTGTCCAGCTTTCAGCCTGAAAAGCATATATAGAACTGGAAGAAATGTGACAGTTGAGAGAATGTCCATATGGTATCACAGTTTCTCCATAACAGCTTTTGTCTATAGGTCTTCATCTAGCAAATCATGTAAACACAAGCTTATCTCTAAGCACATGCCTGACTATTTTGCTGCCTCTGGATTTTAGTGTACAGGGGATTCTACTGATAATAAACCAGATAAGAGGATCTACTGTAGTGGGGAAAATACTCTGTAGCTTCTGCATGAAAATTTACCAGCTGCAACCCTAGGAGCCTTTAGTCTTTTTAAAGCCCTGGTGTTATTACTGGGAGTAATACTACAGGAAGGCAGATAAAAAAAATTCCCAAATATAACCAAAGCAAACCACAAGGACCTGTCCGGTTCTCACTCACTTCAGTGGGAATAGAGCAAAATGCCAATTTATTTGGGGGAGGGAGGAAAGAAGGAAGGAAGAGAGGGCAGGAGGCAGGGAGGAAGCTTTCACTTTATTCCCAACTCCTAGGGATTTTTCTTTGCAAATGTGAAGGTTTGCAACTCAGTGTCTTTTCAGAATGGAGGGTATGAAGAACTTTGTAGCTCCTCGGCTTCACAAAATACAGCATAGGTGAGTAGCTTTTCAGGATGAGCTAAAGTTAGATAATGTGCTCTCCCTACTGGGAGCATAGAGAAAGCCCGCTAGGTGCAGAGAAGTTATCTTTGGTTTTCAGATCAGTGGAGGAATTGGTCAGGTGCTGGTTGAGAGCAAGGTTATTTCCTCAGTGGGAAGTCAGGACGTGAAAGGCCCAGACCACTGCTGCCTTCCATCTCTCACAGTCTTTTACATCAGCGTAAAGCAAGGGAAACCAGGTTTAAAATATTCTCCTTCATCTTCCATAGTACTTTAGGTTACACTGGTTTAACTAACCTCACAAAAAAAGCAGGAGTCAGTTGTGTCGAGATGTAATTTTTGCATTTTGACTTGTGCATTTGACTTCAAAGAACGTCTTCCAAGCTTATTTTGAATTTCCCATGCTAAAAATAAAGACACGGAACAACTCATCAGTTTAGCTGAGAACAGCAGCTTTGAAAGCATTAGGCAAGAAGAAGCTCTAGTGTTTTGAAAACAGCTCCTAATGCTGTTGTCTTTAATGGGGATGGCTAATCTTCCCTGTTTTCTCATATTCCCAGTGATTCTCTCTAAGTGGAAGCCTGCCAGTTGTTCTGCAAAACTCCTGACTCATTCCGACATCATTTAGGACCTTCTTAATTGATTGCAGGATATCTTCAAAGTCAGAGGAGGGCTCTTGTTTGATGCTGTAAAAGGTTTTCCAAGAGGTTACAACCTCTTCAGTTTTTGCAGTGTACTTTAAAGATAGTGGGATCAAAGGACAAACCCCCAGATCAGCTCATTTTTAGAAATACCTCACTTTTACAATTTCATTATAAAGACAGTGGGTGGTTTTTAAAAATATTTTTCAATTATTAATTAATCTACCTTGGCCTTGCAGGTCTACCTTGGGTTCTCTTCCTGCTGTCCATATAGGAATAGTGAAAAAGAGGCATTTATTACATGTCACAACATTTCTTTTTTGCTTCACCCCTTAAATCTCAATCTCATAAAAAATTATAATAGTAGTCTTTTACACATTTAGGAGGTCTTCCATTAAAGTCCATTCAAAGCATTTTATAGACAATAACGTATGAAGCCTCAAAGGACTCTGCTGAGGTATTTATTACCACATTTTTACACTCAGGAAAATGTACGACAATAATCATACAACTTGAAGACCACAATAACTAGTCATCAGGTTTTGGGCAACAGAAATACTTTAATGGAACCAGCATTCAGAAACTGAATCATTTTCTGAAAGTATGGCTCTCCTCTAACAGCTGCCCAAAAATGGAGGCATCCAAAATAACTCTCCAAGAATCTTGACATTAAGATGTTTTCTTTGACCTCCACCTCCTGTCACTGTATCTAAGTAGTTCTGTTTTTTTATTGTGTTGCATAATTCTTGAAACTTGCCACTGTAGAGGCACAGACTATATTGTAATAAAGTTGCTTTCTTTGAAAAGACGAGATGGCATTTTCCAGATGCATTTGAGCTTAGCCTAGACCCCTTCTGGTTTCCATTGAAATTACTGTGTATATATATGAATGCTGAGCAAAGCTGTTTCTTTGGAGATCTTGCAATCTTTTTCATGGGAAACCGGTTTTATAATGCATGCTCATGTTGGAGTTACGTTTGTAAGCCCACTCTAGAGATCTCTGACCATCTGTGCTTTAAAAAAAAAGGTGTTTACAGATCATGGTGCGGATTTTTCCTCACAAAAACATTTGGGAAACAAAAGCCCGGGAGAAAACTCCCAACGTTTGGTTAGCTCTGCGAGGAGGTTCTCAGACGAACTGTTATAAAAGCCCGTTCTAGATTCAGCATCATTACCAGGCCAAAATGCATGTTCCTTCTTTACCTTTCTGATGAGATCCTCTTGCATACCAAAAAGGTCCTAAACATCCATGTTGATACATAGTTTTTGACACTAAATGCATAAATGCTAGCTAGTTCCATATTCTGGACTGTAAGGCATCCTAAAATGTGCTGCTACTAAGAAAAACAAGTCTAAAAATAGCATTGAGGTGTGTGCATGTTTGACTTTGTGTGTGGAAGGGGAATTCAGCATTTCTCATCTCTTGATAATTCTGTGTAAATATACTCAGTTTATATTATATAAATACCTTCCCCACCTAAACAGCACTGAGGCAGATTCATTCTAGATTCTTAAGAAAAGAAACATTTGTGTTGTTTCTAATTTGTGGATCACTGTTAATAAAATGTTGCAAGAGATACTTGGTTAGTCATGGCTTATGATATGAAGTCTGAGCCAAAATCCTGTTCATGCCAGTATGGAGTAATACAGAGTTAAGAAACAGTCAGTTAGAGACAGGAAACAGCCTACTTCTGTCAGTAAAATGTTCTTTCACTTTAGAAAGAAAAATAATCAAAAATGAATTTTTTTATACACACAAAAACAAATTAAACCTTTCCTTTCTCTTAAAAAATACCCTCATATCTGGCAATAAATTTGGTAAGATATGACATTTCAGTAAGGATTAGCAATACTTCTTCATTCAGGACTTCATAAGTGACAAAATATACCTGAGAGATGAGGGAAGGGAGAAGATTAAAATAAGCAATCATGTTCTTAAAAACAAACCTCAGACTTTTAACTCCTGCAATAACAAAGCAAACCCAGCAGATGGTGGAAGGAGACCATAGTGCTAAAGGAGTGCGCTTGTCGTTTTGTTCCAGTTATGGACATTAGCCCTTAAAGGAAGTTACTGTCTTATTATTCATAATGCACCGTAAGCATTTAAAACAAAAATAGGACCAGAATTGTTTCAACTATGCATTTTGTGTCCAAGAATTTAGGTGAGATCATGTAAGACTGATTTTGACTAACATGACAAATGGATTCTTTTTAACTGTGGACCTGAGGCTTTGTTTTAAAGCCAATGACATAAATGACAGTAAAAAATTACTTAACTAATAAAAATGCTGGTGGCTGCTTTTATTTTGTGTCTAATTGTTGTTGGGGAGGGAGTGTATTTTATTTGTCTTTCTTTTTTTTGGGGGGGGTGTTTTTGTTTTGCAAGCATTTTGATTTATTGTTCAGCTGGTAGATGAAGATCATATCTGCATTACGCAAAGATGTAACAAGAAGAAAAAGACATTACACTTTGCAGACCATATTTGCTCTCTGAGTGACAAGACCCTGCAGAGGTCCCTATCTGCAGCAGCTTCCTGTCATGAGTGCCAGCAAAAACCTGGAATCCAGCAATATGTCCGCTGTAATCCTAAGAAATGTACAATTGGGGGCTGACATCTTGTTTTATCTGGTTCATTCTTTAAATATTCTCTCTCTCTAACTTGGCTTATGCCATATCAAGATAGACATGATCACCTGAGAGATGATCCAGATCAAAGGCACCCTGATTTTTCTCTGTAAAGGATCAACTATTATATAAAAAACAGTATCAATGTTACTGCAATTTTGGTGGCACTTTCAGTAATTAGAATGGGCTTCAGAAATAGCAGGACAGAAATGCTGGCAAAGGGGAACCCCTCTTTGCAGTGAGTGCTCTGCAGAAGCCCTGGATGACAGGAGGTAGGTCTGAAGTGTCAGTATGACACCTAAATCTGCTGTCCCACAAGTACCCCAAGGACTCCTTGGCCTTAGCAGAAGGCCCATAAAAATACATTCTCCAAATAGTTTTCAAACAACTAGGCCTATTTTATTACAGCAGGCTGAAAATAAAACTGATGGGAGCTTAGGCCCTTTTTTGATTAGTGGACATCCTATCATTTTTCTGTTCAGGGCATGCATCTCCTGCTGAGTGACTCTAAGTGGGCTTATTTTGGTTGTTACTTTTTGCAGACTTGGTGGCCGTAGCTGGTGGACGCCCACTGCTCAAGCTTGAAAAGCTTGCCATCGGCACGCTGTCTTTTACAGTCCTCAGGGATGGACAGCAGTTGCTTATTCCTGCCCTCAGTGCAGTTCCCTAAAAGGATGTAGTTATAAGGTGCACTTCCGAGGTCTCCCAGGGCCACCCTGTAGGTCGCTCCTCCTGCCCTTTGCAGCAGGCAGGGAAGCCTGACCGGCCACGGCTGCGCTCCCTGATGTGATGCACTGGGGCCCTGCGGCTCCCTGCTTCCTCTCTGCCTCCTCTCTGCCTCCCACCCAAACTGCGGCTGCCTGCGACCTGCAGCTCAGCGTTCAGTGCTGCGTGTTTATCCCTTTCTCTGCTCTGTGCCTCCTGTGCCTCTCATCCAGCGCTTGCTAAGGTGACGTTATCCTCTGCCTGAGTATCCAAGTCCATGACAAGTCCCAGTTGGGCACTTTGGTTTTGTAGCTTCGGTCACGTTTGAGACCACAGCATTAAACATGAATAGCACAGCCTGTGTGGACCTTTAAGTTACCATTGTACATGCTTAACAGCTGTCTCATTTTATAGATAATGTACTGCTTTTTTTTCTTTTTTCCATTCACTTCTTTTGGGAGCAAGGCTGTTTTCCTCTGTGTCTGAAGGGGCTGTTCTTTCATGCCAGAGTACTGTACTGCCTCGTGTGTACACCTGGAAGTGGGCTTGATGTTGGAGTCTGTGTATCGCTCACATGTGATCACAGATGACTGCATTCTGCTTGAGTTTTTCAGCAATATGTTTTCTGGGGTATTGCATCTATTTCCACAGTCACTGCTCTTTTTCTTCTGCTTCGATCTGTGCCCTATCAGTCAGGTCTGCAGAGTGCCTAATTCACTGCTATCTCTGCGTCTTCCGCGCGCAGCAGGTTAATGTATTTGAGGCTTCATGGAAATATGTGTTTACAAATGCCATACTACATGAGCAAGAACTTATCTGCTCAAGAAAATAGTTTGCATCCCAGAAAATGATATGTCTAGAGGAAATAGTCTGAGAGGAATACCTTCTGCTGGTAGTTCTGGGAGGTCTTTATTTCATCTCTCACGGGAGGCTTTGGTTTTCACATGTTTCTTCTGTTTGTCTGTGATTCCTTTCATCGCTGCTAGTCACATTAATGATGCAACTGCTCAAGGCATCAGAAGATGGAAGCAGATTGAGCCGGGCTTTCTGTGAGATTGTTTCTCCATTTGAGAACAGAGATGCTATGTATTTTCTTCGTGTTCTTCGGCACTAATAAAATTTCAGGCATTTTAAGTGCTAATTTGGCTTTGCCATTTGGTGGCGATGCTGTGGTGATGATCAAAGTGAGTAAATTTGAGGATGGATTGCAAGCAAACAGATCTGTGTTCCCACTGCATGGGATATTCTGCCCACTAAATTTCTCCATTGCTTTAAACTCATCCACTGACCAGAAGTCTGAGTAGCAGCCCAAATAGCCAGATTTGGGGTGGGGAGGCGCATTCCTGTTCTCCGCATGGACTGCGGGAAGAGCAGTGTGTTTCCACTTCTTTTTTGCTGGTTGCCCTATATGTGCCACAACAGACCATCAGATGTTGGCTAGCCTCTGTCATATTTGGCCAAGACAGAGTATTACTGGCTTCCTCTGCACAACCTGCAGCTCCAGAGAAGAGCAAATCCCAAAGAAAGTGTCCATTCCCCACAATCTGGGTATTGTGTTTTCCTGTACATTCAACCTCTCTCAGTAGATCCAGTACTTTGAAAATGGGGACATTTTCCCCTGTTTTCTGGCCTTTCCAATAGAAAAAATGGAGGTCACCACATGATTTCATCTTGGATTTCTTCCAAATCCTTTAAGTGGTGAACTTGGCTTGTCTGAGGCTTTCTGTGTCTTTACATTGTTTCTGTCAGATTCACATTCAGCTGCTGTATTTTTGGGCTGTGTACAGTGGCAGCTATAACCATGTCAGCCTTTTTCTTCATTTTGGATACCTAAAACTTAGCGTGAATACTTCAGAGGTGTGTGCTGAAGGTGATGTGGGGCTGCCAGCAGCAATCTAAAATGCTTGCCAATAGTTTATGATCACTCTCTGCTCAAGTGGTTTCCTATTCATGGTTGCACTGACAGAACCTTCCACTTTTATTGAAAGATTTAGCTTTTCTGTTTGGATGTAGCTCTCTGTTCTGCTGGAGATACTAAAATCGAGCTATAGGTTCGCAAGTGGAATGTGTCTTTTTCTAAGAGGTAGCACTCCTCGTTAGCAATATGTTATGTAGCTGCCTCTTTATTAAAGGTGGGATAATTGTGTGTCTGCTCTTTCACAGGTGTGATAGTTGCATCCTGTGATGATACCAGTTGTCTATATTGCATCTTTTCCAGGAGCTGTATCAATGATTTGCACATATGTGAAAACTGTGGAAGGGAAGTTGTCGCACAGGTTACAAATCCCAACAGGTTGTGGATGGAGTCTGTGCATTCGAGAGTAGGAAGCTGCTGTATTGCTCTAGGTTGCTGAGGTTGGTCCTGGCCCTTGGGAGATCAACAGATGTCTCATACAGGGTACTGCAAACAATCCCAACACCATTATGGTTTTATTCAGCTCTAGATCTATTCCCTGACTCTTTCTAACTGACAGATGAAGATGGGATCATGATGTATCACAGCTTCTGCCACACAATCTCTGCCTCCATCCCCAGAACATCAGCAGCCATTACACTGATCCCTCAGAGTCCTTTTAATACATCTTGCTGACAGCGCTGTTGCTCTGATGCTCTCCGACCTCACATCTGATCCCAGTGGTGCTCTCAACCATTTGCATCTGCTCTTTTCCTGGATGTGGTGAAGTAGTTTCTTTCCTTGTCCAACAGTTCTTGTCAATACCCCACATACCATGAATATGTTTGTTCTCGCCAAGCTGGGTATTTCCTCGCTTGCAGCCATTCAGTCGAACACTTTTAGTGCTTGTTAAAGTAACTTCAAGTCTTCAGAAGGGGGTACATTGTCTGGCTTCTCAGCATCCATACTGCTTATGTGACTTGTGGTAGCCCCTGACATTAGTTAAAGAAATGTTGCTTTTCCGTTCCCTCTACTGCTCCAATTATTTTTTCCTTTTACGCTGTAGTCACTCCTGGAGGCACAAGTTGTAAAGATGGAAATAGATGAAGGCAATTGTATGCCTGGAAGACATCTTCCCCTTCAAACACTTCTCGATATGCCTCCTAACAGCTTCGTTGCAGGGTTGCTAGTGAATATTGCCAGCTCAGCACATTTAATATTTTTTTTAATTTGTTCTGCTTGCATTGCCTGCATGAATCATTTGCTTCAAACTCAGAGCCCCTGTGTGGTGATGAATTCACTGGGTGCAGCTGAAAGCAGAGGATTTGATGTTGCCAGCAACACTGATTTGACTTGCCATTTACTCTGCCTAATGGCATGGGGTCATTGCATTGCTTTAATTCAGCTTTGCATGGTTATAATTCCTTTCCCTCCTTGGCATAGCTCTAAGGAAGCCTTTGCAGCCTAACACATTTAGTAATGTCCTACTGTCTCCCTAGCATTCACTCTCCTGACTAAGTGCTGCTGCTGTCTCTTGGCACATAGCTCAGAGTTTTATTTTTGCCCTTTTGCACCATATTAACGTCATCACTGTGCAAACTTTCCTATCCTGTACACATTTTTCTCACAGCACCAAAGGTCTTCCCTGATGTTCTCTGCTTCATATTTATGCATTTGCTTTCGATGTTATTTTATGCTTCTCAGTTCTGCCTTCTGAGCTCACTGTGTCCACCCCACCTATGCTCCACTTTTGGCTGGGTGCTTTTGCAGCAGCTTCAGACACTCCTGTAGTTTACTAGCAGCGAGGACAGCTTTTCTTTCAGCAGTCTCATTGCACTTTTTTCCCACTTATGAATCTACCACTAATTACTTCAGGTTTTAAGATTGCATACTGTCATGAGTCAGCCATTTTCTGCACAGTTTGGCAGCATACCAATCTATTGTTTCTCCAGCTTCTTGATTACACAACTGTGGGGCAGATACCTTCTCTATGTGTCATTTTTCTGAGGACTGGAAATGCTTCTGAGACATTTCTAGGATTTTGCATGGGGTTCTTCCAGTCTGCAGTTGGTATACATCCAGATGCTGCAGAAACACGTGGGAGCCATCGCCCAGTACAGCTAGCAGCGTGAATGGGCTTATTTTGGCTTCCTGTTTACCCAGCCCTATGGCAATGGGTCACATTTCCCATGTGACCCTAAGGAATGGCTAGCAGAGCTACCGCCGATACTTCCTCTTTCATTTTCTGCAGCTTTGGGACAGGAACCTGGTACGAACCCATGATGTCTTCTCTGTACTTCTGTGTTTTGGGGAAGTGTAGGGTTGTCTCTTTTTTTCCAGTCTTCATAGCTGCCTGTGACACATGCCCACCTAATCTCTTTTGCCACCATATCCAGTGTCCATACTGTCACTGAATATGAACCCGACACAGAGAACCAGGGAGCCAAGGCTGGTTGCTGGTCCCTATCTTCTCCCCTTTCCCTCCTCCTCTGGGAGTGCTACAGTGGTAAGGAGCTCCCCTGCTTTCAAGCAGAGCT
>VYZW01040407.1:1253-52881 GCA_013401315.1 Balaeniceps rex | reverse complement strand
TCATGTTGTGCCTCCATAATACCACCTGGTCTAGTAGACTTGTGGATCAATATCTTCCCACATCCTCAGGCGCCACGTGATTGGTACCAGATCTCAGTGCTGAGTCCTTCAACTCACACCAGAAATGGGGGAAGTCAAGGACCCACAGAGCAGCTGTGCTATGGCTTTGCTTCTAGCCAGTCCCACCCCATCTGTGCCACAATACGTGCAGGATCAGGGTACAGATAAAGAATGCCTTAAAAGCATTCGTTTCCTTACTGCTGTCTCCTGACCTGCCGTTCATAAATATAGACAGGAATATCTTGTATCTCAGTCTTACAGTGAGAACCCAAATTATAAAATAACATGTAGGATTTCTAGGATGAGCGATGCCAATGGAAATGAGTTTTAGAAATTCTGCCTGAAATTCCCAAAGCATGACATTCGCCCCTAGGCAGAGAGCCTGCAGACAGTTCTGTGCATCAATTAATAGGTGTTAAGTCACCCATTCAGCCTCATGTGGGCTGCTGCATCAGTGAGATTCAGCTAAAAATCACAGTTAGGAAGAAGAATTTCAGTGCTGCTATGAAGAAGAATGATCATTACCTAACACACCTCTCCTTGCAAAGGCATGAATTTGATGATTTACTAGTTCTTTCCCAGTACTGACTACTGTGATCTTATACGCTGTATATCATATTAACAAAATAAGAGCTTTGGTGTGATCCCTTCCTGCCCCCTGCTGTCACCCTGAACCTTTTATGTGGGGACTGAAAATCTAAACTGTTTGTTTTAAAATTGTCAGGACAGCAGGGGGAAAAACTCTTAAAAACGAGCTACTAATTATTAATGTGAATGCTTTTCACATCCATCTCCTACTAACTATCTCAATGGAATGATTCAGTTGAACATCGCACAGTGAGAAGATCCATTTGTCATACTTCTTTAATTTTTTATCCATTTGTAAAGCATCCCAAAACCTAGCCAGCAATAAAACAGCAAAGAAATTGCCCAAGGCATCCTCTTAAAGAAGGAGTATGGGCTGCGTTCTGTTCTGCCACAGATTAGCCTAAATCGGTAGTTATTCCATGATGCCAGTGAAACTGAACTGCTGAAATGCAGACGCGAATCTGGCCCCATGATCTAATTCTGTGATGAAATTGCTGGTGTAAATAATGACTGTTGCTGTTCAGCTCTTCCCCCCCACTCCCCAAAGTGCTTTAATGAATAATGAATTTTATGAATAAGCTCTAATGAATGACTGAATACATTTTAACAACCAAACTAATAAGTTTGTAAGTTAAAACGCTTTCCTTCACACTTTCCTCTTCTCCTATAGCCCTGCTGCCTGCCTTTGCTTCCTTGAACCAGAGAATTGCCCCTTTAAACTACCTGTCAATCATGCATACAATCACCACATCCCAGCAGGGATTATCAAACTGCAAAAGTGGCCAGTTTTTAATTCCAGGAAAGACATTCCATATTTGTTTTAAACATCTAATGTATGTTCCAAAATGCAAGTGCTGAAACAGAACAAACCTTTAAGCATTTATTCCTTCCTTCCCCCCGCCCTGAGATTAAAATCCATTCATTTCAATCAAGTCATTCAGAGGAAGGCTGTAAAATGAATGACATAATTATCCACTTAATATAGTGCATATGGAATTTTAATTCCAGCTGAAAATCAGAGAGGCTTTTCTAAAGCTGTTCACTGGCAAAAAAAATAGTGGTATTTGAAGACAGCCAACGCTTTTCAGTTTAGTGCTACTTTTTTGTTTGGGCTCCCTAGCACTCTAAACATTACCAAATAAACCTTCTTGACTTCCATCAGAAGTGGGCAAATACACCATTACAGATGGAAGAAGTCAGGAAGACGGTGAGACTAAGGACCCAGTTTTGCCAGCTTACAGTGCAGTCACGGAGAACAAAGTGACTGCTCGTCTTACTGAATACTATGGGAACCAGTTTGGGAACAATTTTCTGAAATGTCTTCCGAGTGGCTCAAGCACAGCATTCAAAAATGGAGGCACCTCCAATCAGTCCGTACTTCTGATAATACTTAGTCATGCACCCAAAGTCATATGAATAACATGTATCTGATCCAGCAGCAGTTTTAACCAAACACCTTCTGACAAAAGCAATGGGGTTTTATGGGTGCAGCTTAAAAATTAATCAAAATAAACAAATAAAACACCCCTAATAAACAAATAAAACAGGAGAGCTGGAAGGCAACTGGGCAGTTTGCTATCTGATGAACTTGACTGTCTCTGCAACCAGTCCATCCTGTTCAATCCTGCTGGCCACCCATTTCTGTCCTGCTTGTATTGACATATTCTGCAGGCTTTTAACCATGTTACTGAGTCAGGTAACACTCAGAGATGACCCATTAGCCAGTTAGATTAACCAAGAGACACTGAACAGCAGACAATAGCCGAAGGGTAGGGAATGGGAACAAGTCAACATTACTCAAAGGGTTAGCAAGATGTTCCAAAATGTAATCTCAGTGTTCATTTCATTGAGTAAATATACAGTCAACCCCCATTTGCACAAGCCTTGATCACATGAAGTAATCATTTCTGGGGAAAAAAGCCACATTCCACCAGCGTGGATTTTGTGCAACGAAATACTCTCCCCCACATGCGCTCCTCCCAGGCTTCGGGAGCAATTTCATTTGCCTGCACTACTTTCACTGCCCGCGGATTGCTCTCAGATCCATATGCCCATACCACGGGGAATGCAGCAGGAAGTGCAATGTTTCTTCTATGAAAAAAAGGCCCAAGAAAACACTGGAGACAGAGGGAAAGGTTAAAAAAGCATGTGTTTAAAGTGTTGAAACCCCTGGCATTGATCTACGCCCCAGATTACCTCAGTTGTACTCTTTTCTTTCTTTTTTTTTCTGTTCTTTTCATGCAAACCAAAACCACCATATTAAAAACATGCTTACCAGTATAAATCTATACTCTTTATGTTCTTTTTTTTTTTTTTGCAAGGATTGAACTGAACTTTGTAAACCCGATCTGCTCTTTATACTTCTGGTTGCATGTGGGAGTTCTTTTCTTCTTTTGTTGAGAGAGGGGGTGAGGAGGAGCTTCCTGATCTGGACTAATGGAAACCTTTGAGGGTTCCCCTCATACCACATCATGTCAATCCCATGCACTTTACTAGCTGCATAACTCCAGTCACTGCGACATTATTCTCAGACTGATCTGGCATACCTCATCGATGAGGGAAAAATTAAAAGTGAACCTGCTCAACAAAGCAGCAGAAGGTCTTTGTGGAGATCTGCAGCATCTAAACTCTAAAAGGTCGTGGGGCCATTTTCCTGAAGAATTGTCCGAGTTGAACAGAAGGAGCGCAAACTCTTGTATCACAACTGGCACACACAAGATGGAAGATGTGCACCAAAATTTTGGCTTTTTCTTCCATGTCCCATAGGCAGTACCAATCAACAGGGTTGTTGGCTCTCTAGGGGAGAGGTAAAGGCCTTGCAACACCACTGGAAGCCCCTTCCCAGGACACTAGTGCAGGAGCTTAGGCCAGCAGTTGAGAGTCACATGCCCATCTTTCACTCTGATTGCTACACAGGATTGATTGGGAAAGAGAAGGGAACAATCCAGTTTTTCCAGTATTCCAGCTCTCGGCCTCTTGGGGACTTCGTGCTGAGGCAAGAGCCACTGCTCTGATCCTCTGTGTAACCTGGCTGCTGGCCTCCTGTGCCGATGCTCTGTTAACCTCTGGAGCCCCACAGACTCTCACCTTGCAGCTCTCTAGTATGGTCCTCAGCTGTTAAGCATCAGACCTCAAAGTGAAATGCAAACATTTTATTTTTAGATGTTTATAAAGGTCCCATCACGACATCCCTGCCCTCATGTAATAATCAATAAAATACACCAGCAAAGGCCTGCAGACAGTTAAGAAGTCTCACTGCAGAGTTAAATTGTACAAGACCTCCAAAATCATCCTTTCCAGCCTGAGCCAGCACAGAGCCTGGCATCGTGCTCTGACAGTCCGTGTATTTGGACGCAAAAGAGGGACCCGCCACTGATGTTTGGCAGTCTTGGAAGTATATTACAAAGACTTATAAAAATGCATCTTAGAGTGTCTTGCTTCCATGCACCACTTTTTTTCTCCTTTAATTTATGATGTTTTTAACTGCAGGAAACACCCCCCTGCCCTTGGAACAAGAGCAACTGTGTCACAGAGATCATGGTCCCTTTAAAGTTCATGTGGTTACAACACTGATGTCCCACTTCTGTCACAAACTGTGTCACTGCACATCTGGTCTGGTTGTGTCTGCTTTCTGCATGCCCTTTCCTGCTTAGGGATCACCTTGAGAGGATGTCGTCCTCCATCCAGCAGCTGGTGAGCAGCCATGGTGGCACCTGTCCAATGGAGGAAACTGATGAGCCATCATGTTTCCCCATCCAACACCAGCAGGGCCCTGGCTTGTTTGCCCTCTTGAAAATGCTGCGTCCAGATGGAAATTCCCACTTGGAGAAAACTCTCCAAAATGCACGCATCCATAGGACATTACTATGCAAAAACAAGAAGAGGAGTCTGTTTATGTCTCTAAAGCCTGCCTCCTCACTAATTTGACTTCAAGCCTCGTTATTCCTGTTGTGCTTGCTGCAATAGCTTACCACTGTCAACAGGAGGATTTATCAGGGCGGCCAAGCGCTGACTGACTCAGCATGGTTGGAACTTAAGAACCCCACAAGGATGGATGGACAGAAGTCAGCATAGAGGAGAGCGTCACCAGCGTTCAGCCCGAAATGGCTGCAGGGGGAAGCTCTTCTACAAAATGCAACACAGCATCAGGCAAATTTAAACTCCTCCTCCCAGCCACAACCTCTCCATCATTCTGGACAGAGATTGGAGGCTGTTTCAGCCTGACTGGTGTTTAATACTCCCTGGCCCACTCTGTGAGATGCAAGACACATGCACCATGGCAACATCAAGCTTCAACGTGCTGCTTTCCCACAGTATTGAATCTTGAACTACTGACCATGCTTGCCACCTTTGCACCACGCTTCCTGAGTGGGTCAGACCCACAGACCTTCTTTGCTCCCCTCCATATTACAGACCCACAGCAATCTCCTAATGTCCTTGCTCAAGAAGTCAACAAATAAAAAAACTTGTGGCATGTCTGCCACAATACACATGCTTCTCATAACGGCAGGTATAGAGAAAAGCTGTAGAAAAGGTGGATGAGGTAGTCTCTGTGTACTGCCTAGCTGGGAGGACATTATTTCTGCATAATTGCCTGGGTTGCCATTTCAAACATGATGCTTTGAGTGGGATTTGTCTCACCCTGCTTTGGATATCTACATCTGAGCCAGTCACCTTTCATATTCAATGAAGAGAAATAGGCATGTCTGGGGTGTGAATCATCTGATTTATTTTATACATCTCCTTTAGACTAAGATGAATCACACCCCAGAAGTGCTTATTTTTCTCCATTGACTATAAAGGAAATCAAGATGAATACTCAGATACAGACATCTACATTTGGTCAGATGACTCTTACCTTGCACCTTCTGGGAAACCACTTCAGGGAACATCCTCCACACAGGCAATCACTACTCTGCCTCTGTCTGTCACTCACCTGTGCCATAGCCTAAAACCAGGACAGTTGTTCACTCATGCTCTCGCCCCAAAATCTACTACACACCCAAAGCCAGCACAGAGATCTGAACACCAGTCTTTGCTAGAAGAATCTACAGATTGGGGAAAATAATTGGGAAATGTATTACTATGTTGAAGGAAACCCCAGAATGGAAGGGTAGAATTGGAGTTACATGTATGGAAAGGATTATCATTATCGGCATAGAAGATGAGATCCCATTAAAAACACTCGGTTCGGGGTGGGCGCTGGGGTGCATCCTCATTTCCATGGGCAACTGTAACACCAGGGACCACAAAAAAAGAAGAGTTATCAACTTCAACAGCTTTTGAATTTTTCACAAAACCCAAGAAAAAAGGAAAAAGAAGTATCCATTCAGAGAACTCCTGCATTCATCCCCACAGGGCTCTGTGAAGGCAGGTATCGGTGAGGCTGGTTCCTAGTGCATTCCCAACGCTGGAGACGTGATGTGCACAGAGCACGGGGAAGTGGCAGGTTGCCTGCTGGCACAGTGCTCCACTGCAGCCTTCCACCCACACAAGGACAGCCATGTCAACCAGCGATCAATGGCCTGTCTCCCTACAGCAGCATTTCAGTCCGTAGGCATCAGCAGCCCATGAATTCTGCTGAAGTCTAGCCCTGGTTCAGTTATATCTGCCCTACATCTGTATGGTATTCTTATTTACCTGCTTTTGTTCATATCATCAGCCACGTGCTGCTTATATTTATCGTGGGCATGCTGTTTGAAAGATTTTGTTGAGGACTAGCTCATCTCATGAACGTGACACCCAGCACATGCTGTGGTTTTTCAGTGAAATCAATTAGAAACATTACCTTGCTTGGGATACATTCATTACCCACAGCGCTGTTTCCATAGACATCCTTTGTGGATGTCCTTAAGGTTCAGGAAGCTCCCTGCCTCCTGTTCCCATCCATGCCCTCAAGAGCACTCACTTGCTTTGTCAGAGGTGTCAAAAAATACAGCATACACTTCTCACATGAGGCACGTACTAGCCAGAAATAACTGGTGTTTCCATTCGGCATGGCTATCTACCCTTTGGTGTTCCCGGCATTCACTATACCCACATTCTGCGGCTACACAAGGGAACATTCATTTGCTCCTTTTCCTGGCCCAAGTCTCCAGCAAGAGATTTCCTAAGTCGGGGCACAGGAGGACAAGCTGGGTTTCTGCGACTGACAAATGGAGTCATAGCACTGTTGATAGCCGTTAGCACAGACCTATGAGATGTCCAGTTTTTTAACCAAAACATGAGTTTTGGTTAAAAACAAACAAAAAAGATTTTTATAACATTGATGAAGTATTAAAAGATTGTTTTATTTTTACAAAGACAGTTCAAAACATCTGGAATCTCAAATAAGTCTCCTTACACACTGTTTTAATCCAAGTTCCCTGATATTCATGGAATTTCCCCTGCACATGAGAGAGGGAGACAGGTGAAGCTGAGGCAATGGTGTCCTTCAGATTGCAACCTGAGGACCTGTGCTAACCATCAGAAAGCCACACCTTCCTAACTCAGTATTTCCTTGGGCTGCCTCTGACTTTCTCTGCTTACAGTAGCAGGAGGTTGCACCGTATGACACCTGCCCAGAATATTGAGCATTTGGCTTAAAAAGCACAAAGTCATGGGGAAGTGATGACTAACAGTAAGTCACCGTGGAATCCAGTCCCCAGGGGAGTACCTGCAGACAGGCTAGCAAATTGGTATGGATGTACATTAGCTTGCCAGACTTGCATCCAGGGCTAATTTAATGGAGCATTGCTGCAGCACAAATTGAGGCAGGGATGTTGCCTAGTCCTCCACTGACCAGTTTCAGTGAGCTGTTTCAGACCATCCTGGATCAAAACTACTCCAGTTAAGTTGGCACGCTTAGATCAGGTGAAAGAACATGATGTGACAAATCTGTGCCAAACTTTGAGGCTCTTGCTTCAGACAGTCAGGTTTAAAAGCTGGTCAGCATAGCCCCTGAAGCCTTTCATCTTGGCATCACGCATGGAAAGAGGACATAAAAAGGTGCAGCTTATACGGGGCTTTATAGATTGCTGTCAGTGTTGTGAGGGTACTTTTATGTCCACTGAGGTTGGTGGCAAGGTTCCCGCCGCCTTCTCTGGGCGCAGGGGCAGGGAGTGTTGAAGTGCACCCAGAGACGGGGAGGAAGCACGCTTGGAAAGCTGATAGGATGTGCAGAGCTCAAGGGCAAGCTGGCACCCACCTCCTACAGCTGCAGCTACTTGGTGACTGTAAGCGGTACTCTTGTGCGACAGAAGTTTCAGGGATTCAGATATCACTGGGATTTTCAAAGCCTAGCTCTCAGCGGTACAAAAGACCTCAGCTTGCAGCTTTCTGGGACTAGGAGACAGTTCATTCACAGCACCATAAAAATTCAAACCTATTCAAGAGCTGACCTTCATTCGACTATCTATTTGAATAATGACACAAGCAGTCAGGATAGAGCAATTGTGTTTTCAAGGCTCTATTTCTGAAGGTTTTGCCGTGTATTTAACTTTACCTCAGAAAACACCCTTTGCAGCAGACAGGAGTCTTGTGTTATATATAGAAGTGCATGATAGCAATAGACAGAGAGGAGCCACAGGGATGACAGTAGGGAAGGGTTGGGGCTTTGAAGGAAGATTTGGGGCTTATCTCACTTGGTGAGAAATCTGGGGTCTATAGCAGGTGAATGGAGGGAAGGAGGCGATCCTGGGAGGGATGAGTTACAAGCTCTGTCTCAGAGAAGGAACCTTTTCACTTCTTCTTGCCCTCCCCACACCGCTGGCCCTGCTGTGGGGGCTTCTTCTCCCTCAGGGAGACCAACAGCACAGAGGCAACCTCCCTCAACAAGGCCACCACAGCCCCGGGCTGGCCTCTGCAGCAGGCAAAAGGCAACAGCAGCTACAGCTGGGGTCAGTCCTGCCTCCGGCATCTGTGTGCACAAAATCAAGCCCAGCTGTTCAGCCAGGGCCTTACCCCTCTCGCTTGCCAGGCTGCTAACCTACAGCCAAATGCCCCTCGATTTGGAAATCGGTACTCTCCACCTGCCTCCAGCATATGACCCTGTCCCAGTTTTGGATTACCCCCGTGAGCCACGTTTTTTCCACCTCCCTCTTCCAGCCTCCCCAGCAGAGTGGCAGCAGAAGGACGAGGGTAGAACAAACACCCATCGCTATCTGGCTCTGACCCCGATGAGCAGCAGGCTCTGGGGAAGCTGGGGTGCAGACCAAGTGGCTGAGCAATGTTTGCCTCCATGTGGGATTCAGGTGTCATGGGGCTCAGAGGAAAACCAGTTCTCCCGGCACCCCGAGACAGCGGAGGGCAAGCTTACTCCTCCCTAGGGCTGCCTGCCTCTGGCCTCAGCCTCATAGTGGGTGCCCCACGTTCTCCCACTGATCTGAGTCACCGGTCGCCTGTCTGTCGAGGGTAAAGCTGGCCATGCCAGCTGGAGGCCAGCCAGGTGGCAACCGTAAGGACAAACAGGCACAGGGCTTAGGCAGGAGTGTCGGTCCCCCTTGTAAATGTCCGTACATGGGCATATGCAAAAGCTCAACCTGAAGGCCTCGGTGGTTTCCTCACTGCTAATGCAGGTTGCCAAATCAGGGTGCTCAGGAAGCCCTCTCCTGCCCTGCAGCGCTGGCCTAGCTGCAGGCAGGGCCCTCCTGCCTCTGCTTGGACCCCAGCGAGCACCTCCCTCCCCGGCGCTGCCTGCCTGCCCATTTCAGGCATACGGATACCTTCCGCAGCCAAAGGAAACAGCTCTCCATGGGGTGCTACGCAGGAGGCAAATTCCACCGCCGGGGTCAAATTCCTCAAGCAAGGAATCTGGAAGTCCTTCAATACTGGATAAAGACTGCAAAATAACAGAGCTCACAGTCCCCTCGGCAGAACTGAGTTTTAGCCAGCAGAGCCGCTTTCTGATCTGGTGCTCTTGGTCAGCGGGATTGCGTGAAATGCCTACGACAGTGATAAATTATCGCGAACACTTAGTAACACTCCTTGACCAAAATTAAGTTACTTACAAAGTGATTTCTTAGAATGACTTCTTTGCTTGCTCTTGCCAAACTATTAAATTACAAGTCTGTGATTAATTACTACAGCAACTGCACAGCAAACTTAAAACTGTCACCTAAGAACAAAAGGTCTTTTAGATAGGGGATGTTTACTTTCAGCTGAAAGGGCACATGCTCAAATTTGGTCAAGTGTACCTTACTTGCATTTTAATTCTTCAAGTTGAAAATAGCAGCTGGCTACATGGAGAAGCAGAAAGGTGAAAATGTCATTGGATAAAACCTCCGACTATTTCTCACAACTGGCACTAACAAATGGCTTCCGGAAGCTAGAGGTCACTGCGCACACAGCCCTACAGCTTTCAGGCATTAACCTGAAGTTATTGTATATAACTGGAATTCCTAAAGAAAGGTCAGATAGTCTATCCCAAATGTTAGCAAATTCCAACAACTAATCTAACACAGACGCTTCCATTCCCTCCACTGGGATGCTTCGGAGGCAGAGGAGGAGTGGTTTTGAACAGGGCTGCTGCTTCCTCAGTGCTTACAAACAGCAATCACGCTGCAGATGGGCTTTTTTGCTTCACCCAGATCTGACTGTAACTGCTGTGACCCTCCCCCAAAAGGTATTAAGCGTGATCTCCATAGGTATGTAATTTTTTAATGCATAGGGCAGCGGGGGACACTAGCTGCTCTGTCACCTAAGTGTTTTTGGAAGAGGAAAAAGAGCTATTCAGCATTAAAGATTCAGGAATGTCTGTTGACATATTAAGGAAACAACCTCAGGGGACAGCTGACACGGCTCCAAGAAGCATTACCAAGGGAACAGTGACGCAAATGTCTTCCATTTTTACAGGCTGGCAGCTCGCCAGGTTCCCTCGCCTGATGGCTGATGTAATGCTAATCCCTATCTGGGTTAGCGCTCGGATATCAACCACAGCAGCTCACTCTGCTGCAATCAATATAGCACACTTTTTATAGAAGAGCATATTAAAAAAATTCTGCTCTAATCTACTAGGAATATGTACAGTAGAGTAATAGCAGGGGAAATCTAATGGCTAGCCTGGAGCTCGCCCAGCGTGTGCTTTTGCAAGCGTGCACGTGTGTGCGCAGGCTTGTACACAAACCCATCTACACCTCGAATAATGGCAAGTCCAGGCGAGGGCCACACATTGAGAAAGGGCTGGCTGTTTCTCACGTACCAGAAGAGCCTTCCAATTCCTTTATTAAGTGATGTACCAGCAGAAGAAAACAAGCAAAACGGGACTGGAAAATAAAATGGGCTATCAGTTATAGCATGGAATAAAATGGGGTTTTATGTAATAATGACGACATTTTGTACTTCTGTGAGTACCAGAGGGCTCTGTGGGGATTAACGAAGACTCACAGCAGCTCTACAGGGTGGACAGCACTGAGGCAGAGTGAAGGACTCACAGCAAGTCACTAGCAGTCAAAACCCGTCAGCCCCACAGCCAGTGTGTCAATTCCATAGCAGACACCAACACCAGTACCTTAAGACAAGACATGAGCAGGAGAGGAATCCAGGGATCCTGAATTACCATGTAATTATCTCAGTAGTCATTTGGCTTGCTCATAAGAGAAGAACTTTGAAAACCTGAGTGACCTCTGGTGAATATAGTCCTGGCTTTACACCTTCTACCATGGAAAGACCTTCCAGTGCTTAACTGCGCCCTAAAACCAGTCTAGAGCACTGGTTTGCTACTAAGTGGATCATCACCCTACCTCCTGTAAGTGATAACCCCACACCAGTTTGTTTCACAGGATATTGGTGTCATAACTGTGAAAATTTCTATGTGTGTTCTTGCACCAGATAAAATTCTGAGATAAACTCTGTGGATAACAAAGTAGACGAATTCTGGCCTGTATCCAACACCTAGTGTGATGAGGACCTTTGCAGGCCAACGCATTGTTTCCTTCTATTCCTCCTTTATCAGATAAAATTTCAGGGGAATTTTAGGGAAACGGTACTCTGAAATAGAAGCTGATGTTCCAGTAATACGAGTGAGTCCTTGGGTTAACTCCTGGCAGATGTGAGAAGATTATTAACCACGTCATTCAGGGTTTCCAGAGGGGGTCAGCTTCACAGAACAGCCTGAGAGCTGGCTTGGTATTTTGGGAAATCCAGTTGCATGGCCTGTGGAGATTAAAAAGACAACACTCTCAGACCCATCCTTTCCCAGGCCACGCTCAAGGTAACCTTTCCGCAGCAGCCGTTGTCGATTTGACTGAATAACTGCCCCTACCTTTGGCACTAAAACCGAAGGAAATCAGTGTCTGTCCATGTTAGCTCATAACTACTCAAGCAGCCACATGGCATAAAGCTCCCCTGAGATGCTCACCAGCGCCCAGCTGCAACCTCCCACATCTGTCAGGCATTTTCTTGCAATTCTGCCTCCCTTTGCCAGGAGCTGCCATGGCACGATGCTGTTTCTGGCTGCCCCTCCCTCCTCTGCTCTTCATCCCCTGCCAGCTGCGCCCTGGCCGGAGCAGCAGTAGCTGCGGGCAGGGGTGCCTGGCGGAGTGATGGGGGGCTGTGGTGTGTGGGGAGGCTTTTCTGGGTCCCTCCAGCAGGCAGAAAGGCTCAGGGAACAAAAGAAGGAAGGCAAGAGCTGGGCAGGAGGTACCCAAAAGGGCAGGGCAGGTGCAGGGAGATGAAAGCAGGGAGAGGACAGCGTTTGGCCTCATAACTTCTTCCTTGATTTCTACACCTTCGGTCCCCAGAAGCCATGGCCCCTTCCATCCACCCACCCCGCTGAGGCATGCACTGCTGCCTGCCCAACATCAGCTCCTCTGCCTTTAGTTTGCAAAAAGAATACACTGTGGGGTTATCACTTTAAGTGAATGGACGGTCTTATTACAACAGCCTCATAAACCAGACCAGTTGAGAGCATTAATATAATTATATTACCCCCATCTCTGATTTGTGCAGAGGTAAAACATTTGATGACCAAAGAGCTTGCCTTCTCCAACAAAGGATTTAACTGATTTTGTTCACGTGAATGTAATGGAGGAGAGGGAGTATTTCCCTTTCAAAATAAGTAAGAAAGAGGCAAATAGCTTAAGTGAAGATACATTTTAGCACTCCATATACATGTCAATGCTCCAGACATGCCCTCCCTTTGCAGCACACACACACGTAACAGGGAGGGAACTGTAGTCCCAGTCCTCCTCGCCGGCAGGCAAAGATGACCTCATGGAATTACGATGCAATCCCAATGTGAAAGGAAAATCCAAGTCCTTCCTATGCAATCCATAGGATGTTTGCACAATTCTTAACATATGTGTTTATATTTCCTTAATATTTAATGAAATGCTTAAGAAAAAACATGTTCTAAAAATGTTGATATAATTACAGTTTGTTGTGCTTGAATTCTGAATGGAGAACAGTCCCCATTATTTTTTCCACATGCTCATACTACATTATATTAAAAACATACTCTACTCAGTCAGACATGTGTTGTGTGCTTTATAAACACTTTGCACAGTTGGAAACATTCATGTTTAGCAAAAATCCTACTGCCATCAAATGCAATGTGGAGAACCTCCTTTGCAGCAAATGGCCGGCACTCTGATCATGGGAGGTGATCACCAGGGGTTGTCTATGAAGGGCCTGGCCTAAGGGACCTATTCTGCATCTGCATGCAGCTCGGCTGGGCTCCTCAGGGCCCAGCACTGCTGAGTGGAGGGCTCTCCTCTCCAGAGGACACAGAACTCGAGTGAGAAGACTCCAGACAAGTTAATACTGTGGTCTAGGTGGAGTTTGTATTTTTGTATTTTAAAATACAAGATACATATCAGTTAGCGTCAGTGCCCTGCAAGGTTCATTGCCTTCCCAGCCTCTCTCACACTTGTGGTGTGGTCCAGTAATCTCTGACAATCCAATTAACGTGACTCAGGTGTTATCACACAATCTTTCTTACTCTAGTCACCCTACTTCATTGCCGTACTCCTAGAATTAGTCAGAGAACTCCAAAAAGATCGTTGTAGTATTTTGTTTTAAAATGTTCGTGCAAGGCTGATGTTCATAGTCTCTAGTGACCAATTAGTAAAACAAGGTGGTTTTCAGGGCAAAATCCTTAGACGAAAGACACAGGAGTCAGAAAATGTCAGCTTTTCATTCTCAGAGCAAACACGGTCCTGTGTTTTCAGTGCAAGAATCATCCTTACCCAGGCCACTTCATGCAGCAGCTGGGGATTTCCACATTTTTCCTATGCATAAACAAAATAAGTCTGGGGTGTGGATCGGTCTCCGTTTCCAAACCCTCTGATTCCTTTCCAAAGTGAAGGCCCCATCAGGTGCAAAATAGACTCCACTTCCCAACTGGAATAATATGTGTGCTACGTGCAGAACCAGAGTCAGTGGGTAGATGGATGGATTCGTGCCCGTTCCATATTAATGGAAGGGTCAGAAAGAAAACATTAGCTATCAAGAGCATTTTACGGACCTTCCCTTTACGATGTATCATCCTACACCACATAAATATACATTGGCAGCTTGTGAGAGATACAAGCCAGTTCTTATGCTTTAATGCCTGATGGCATCTTGATGTGACAACAACATGGTTCAACAACATACAGGGAATACTGATGATGGAAACAGGCATTTAGCAAAGAAAAACAAGCATTTCTTTGCCTGAGGAACTCCCATGCTGAAATGGGAGCATTTTGTCCTGAATTCATGGGAATGCCTTTCCTTTTATTTGTGATAGCAACTGTGTGGCAGTTGATGATAGTTTTCCTCATGGTTTTCACATTATACTCTCTTTTTCAATGTGTGGTTCCCTGTCCCAGACACACACTGGTCAGGGGGCAAGGCTGAGATCTGTGAATCCTCCTAGCAGCCCCATGAAAAGCAGGATCTGTGCTCCCAGTCAGGCAACGTGATCACGGTCTGTGCAGGCTGCCCACTCCTTCCTTCATCTCATGTCTTTCAGAGTAGGGCTGTATCCATCCCCACATGTTCTGCTGGATGGACAACCAGGCTCCTCCAAATATGTAACGTGAGGACCACAGAACTCAAAAGTCCTATTCCTAAAGCTATTGAAGAATCTGCTTTAGCTCAGAGCACTGAGGTCTGGGTTTCTTTTCACACTCCTGCACAAGCATGAATTAGCTAGAGGGACTCGCCTGTTGTGTTACAAGTTTCACGCAAAAGTAGAGGATCACTAACCTTGGTCTCAACAGTAGCATCTGCCTCTGAAGGTGTATTTCTTACTGTGAAAACACCCATCAAGGCAAGCATTGAGCCTTATGCCTTAAAATGAAGACACAGCTTGCTGGAGAGCTGAGCTGAGACCTGGCCTGGCGAACATCGCCCCATGGTATATTTGAGGAAGCGAAAGAGAATGACACTTCATTATCCTACCCATTAGGCATTCGTGCTCCGTCCGGCTGCATGCGACTGCACCCCTGAGTCTCTGACCATCAGAGGAGCTGTGCTTGGATCGGAGTATCTGGAATCAGTCCACCCTTGGGTCATTACGATATTCAATTATGGCTCCATACTTAAGTGACACAATAGATATGGGAATTGAAAGCACAGAAACTCCTAACCTTTGATCCTGTCTCTACAACAGAATCCCTCGGTGGCTTTAGGCGAGGTACTTAACATCTCTGCCTCGGTTTTCCCATTTGCAGAAGGGGGCTAATAATACTCAGCCACCTACTCCACAGGGGAGTCCTGAGGATTCATTACTTAATGTAAAGTGGCTAGAAGATGAAAACCTGCATGTAAGTGCCAAGCGTTATTACAGTTACCCAGGTTTAGCTTCAATTTTTGAGACTTGCTTTCCTCTTTGAAATGAGGAAAAGTATTCCTTTTAGTTGACCAAGATTAGTGTTCTGCACTGCATTTCCTACAGAAGTGGGAAGGAGCCTTGGGAGTATGAGAGAAAAGGAGAAAAATGTGTCCCCTTGGATCACAATCTACCTTTCACATCCTCTCAGGAAATTGTTTTGAAAGTGCCCAACACTTGGTGCAATATGCTGCAGTCACAAGGCAAAAATTTTGCTCTTTCAAGAATGTTTTATGAGCCCCAGGAATAAATCATCTCTAGCAGGGATGGTTAAGCATAATGTTGAGAGTCTGTGATTTTCCCCAGAGGTAGAGAAATCATTCCAAGCTTTTCTTCAATCTGGTCATGAAACTTTAACAAGAAAATACCAAGGGCCGTTCTGGCACATGGCTGGGATATGTACATTAAGACAAACCAAGGGGAATGTTTTCATTGACCAAATTATTTTCTTCGATCTCAAATGAGTTAAATGTTTGATTTTAAGTGACAGTTCCAGTATGGCAAGCTACTTTAATGTCAATGTGGTCAACATTATGCTTGGTCAGCATCTTTAAACAGACCAGTATAGCTGCGTTTGACAATATGACAGTGATGGAGAGCAGGGGAACTGGTCATCCTGACACGAGCTGCGCTGAGACTACAATCTGCAATAAACGAGTGCAGCAAACAAAAGGACCAATTCAGTATTTGCAAATGCTAAGATTATTGGAAACAAAGGAAATAATTTTGTCACCCCAGAAAAAAAAATGGCCTTTTATGATTGTTCTGAAAAAGCCCCCTGCCATGAACTGCTGCCACTCCTAAGAATTCAGAGCATGCAGCTAATGCACTTGGCTCTCCTTCCAACTTCATTAATATGAGATTTTGGCACTGCAGGAGCACCTCCTTGTGCATACTGGATCTGGATCTCGCTTAAGCACACAATTATGTTTCTGTTGAATTAGTCAGAGCACACGATGTGGTATTTTTGCCAGTTTTATGCTGACTGGAGGACAGACGTTACCTGATTCGGTATGGTGTCTGCCAGAATTTGTCAAACATATCTGAACCAACATAGTAAGTTGTGCTTGTTCAGTGCTTGGCAGTGCGTAGCCGTGATGTCCTGGTCCAGCACAGGGCACTTTTTATGCCAGATTTTCTATCCGATGGAACTGTAGTTTAAGACATACATGCCTTGCTTATATTAGCTAAGCTGCCCTGTCCCTCTGCTGTAAGGTGTTGTTTAATTCCCATATGCATAACAGGGATTATGTAATTCCAGAAAAAAGGCTCTCCTTTGATGTTTACTCCAGGGCTTCAGGTTTCTTAGTGATGGAGTCCATCTGCCTCCTGAATTGAAAATGTTTACATCTCACTTCAAGAAATAAATAAAAGGCACCAAGTTAATACGAGCAAAGCATGGAAAGAAAAGGAGTGTCACATCAGAAGAGAAATCTACTATCCACTCCTGCTTTTCTGACTTCCCATTGAGTGGGGTGTGGAGCCAAGCCACCCTGCACTCTGAGTTGCTCCACGTTCAACAAATATTGGTCAAATCCTGCAGGATCAGAGCCAGCTTTGGGACTCTGAGACGTGCTGGCAAGAGGATTCTGCTGGGATCCTCCCTTCTTCATCATCCCTCCCAAGCAGAACAGAGTCATTTGCAGCAAAGTGGGTGGGGAGGGTTCAGAAATCTTTGAGCACCAATAGCTTGCCTGGGCAACGTAGAGGCCAGCCACATGTGCACTAGGGATGTCAGCATCTCAACTATTTTCTAGAAACAATTCCCTCTGAAGGGAGCGGTCCTTCAGACAAAGCCTTGTGACACATCTGGGTGATTTTTAGGCTGTTTTCCTTTTCTTCTAATTACTTAGTCATGGAACTCAGAATAATCAGCCGTAAGTGGTCAAAAGAGCCACAGAAACAAAACGCCTCTTGGGACATTGCGATACAATACTGAACTAGTAAAAAGAAACTTCATCAACCTAAGAACAGTGTGAGTCTCTTTGTTTCACCTGCTTTCTCCCATGTCTCTATCTTATTTTTTCTCCTTCCACCTCTGTTTTTTTCTGTCTTCTCCATGTCATTCTCTCCTGTCTTGGTTTGCATTCCCTCTTCTAAAAACACTTTTCTTCTCTTGCTCTTTATGTTACTCCTTTTCTTTTCACAGTGGTTTTACCTACTTCTCTCTTTTTTCCCTGGTCATTCCCATTCATTCCTGGCCACCATCCTCCTCAGTTTCTTTGCTCTGGCTGGTCAGTTGTCCCTTGCTCTTCTCTCCACCCCAGTTCTCCCTGTCCGATGTTTTCTCTTCTCTAATCTTTGCCTCCCTGAGGAAATTAAGTTCTCTCACCCCGAGTCTTACACATTCTTATTCCGCATTCTTGCAGTCCTTCCCTTCCTTACACTGTGGGTTATTTTCATTCCCTCGCACTTCGCTGCCCTGCAAACCTTCTGTATCCTTACCCATTAGCTACCCAGTAAAACTTTTGCAAGCTATGGATGTCACTGCAGCCACAGGAGCCACAGTCATGGGAGTGATGTTTACAGAGCCAAGACTGGGCTGAAAAGAAGCTTCATTTGTGCACAATTTAACTCATGGGGAGGCTATTAGTTGGGCTTATCAAAGGGTGGGTCAGCAGACAGGAAAATCCCAAGCTTATCTGTTTCTCCTTTGGACAGCTATGCCTGTTTTGTTACTGTTACTAATCCTCTCCTGCTTTCCCAAAGAGCTTTGCCGGTGCTGCACAGATGAAGGGCTGCTGGTTGCCCCTTCCCTTGCCCCTCTTGGAGGTGGGGATGGTTGCTGTGGTCGAAGGCATGCAGCAGCAGAGCCAGATCCCCTCTTCCACTTATGCTGGTATGCAGCTTGGAGCCGAGTCAGCTCTTTGGATGAGATGCCCTTTCCTGTGGCTGGAAGTTGCATCAGAAGTTCACCGCAGAGGACAGCTGAGCCACCAGGCAGCAGCCAGCCAGTGCCTGGCAGGGTGCTTTCGCACTCCTTTCACGGGCTTTACCCAGGTAGTTCCCTGCCACGCTGTGAGCTGATCCACAGAAAGGACAGCCACGCACAACCCAAGTGCTGGAGCTAGTCACTGGCCATATAGAAATTGTGCACAATGTGCTTTGAAGTTGCTGTGATGAATCCCCTCTGCTCGTGGCCAGCCTCCACGCCAAATGCTCTCTTCACAGAGAAAAAGTCTAGAAACTACCCGGACTAACTCCTTCCCAAGGGCACCATCGCTAAGTCAACAAAGTTGCGGTATAAATGCATGTGTCCCATTGTTAGGGGTGGGAGAGCCAAAGCTGACAGGGGTTTGTCAGGAACACCCACAAAGATCCCTAGACACAAAGCAACCAAGTTTAAAGCTCCAAAGGCCAGCGCCTTGCAACAGCAGGAGCCAAGCATGGTCAAGCAACAGAAGAACATTTGCTTTTCTGCTTCATATACTTCCCAGTCCTTTTCTTAAGAAACGTAGAGGATTAATAATTTTGGATGCAGAGCCTGAGTTCACACAAACGCGTATGAAACCGGCAAACAATACCCCCATTAAATGCACGGAGAAGCCCAGAGACTGGAACAACTCACCTCCAAAAGCTTCACCCACGTCCCACAGGAAGGCTACGGCGGAGCCAGAAATAGAGCCCAGACCTCCTGACTCCAAGCCCTGGGCCCTAACAAAAACACTGGCTTCCCTCCACCATCCCTCTCTTCATACACTACATTGACCAGACTGGAAAAGGCGTTCAAAATAAATAAAACCCGCTTCTCACGCCAAGTTTTAAAAAACATTTTCTTGTCATGGCTGGTTGTTTTTCTCCCACTAGATGTTAGGCAGTCTCCACTGAGGGAGACAGCTCTCCTTTCTTCTCCAGGAAACACAGTTGTCTCCCACATGTTGCACTCAATGTAGCTCAAACAAATGTTTTAGGAAATTCCCCCTAATTCGGTGAAATTGTTAGCTTGGCAGTGGCGCGCTGGAAACAGGACTGAAAGATTGCCTTGGCTTTTTTTTTTTATTTTTCCTTTTTAAAGTGTGCAGGAGAGCTCAGGCTTCAGACGGGCTGCTGAGGAAGACAGAAACTCATGTTACATATAAAGGATTTGGCAGGCCTGAACACAGAAATTTCCAGAAGCGTTTGCGTGGCAACAGCTCTGTGCCAATCCGCATTTTTTAGCTATTCTGGCTGGATGCCCGGCCGACAAGAAAGTCTTGTATCTCCACGCAGTTCACTGGCTTCCCTGAGGAGTTTCCATACTGCATGGCAACATGGGATAATCTCATTTGCGCGCCAGAAAAACTCCTGCTACTTACACTGTTACTAAATACCAGATGTGCTTAATAAAGAGTAAGTGGAGCCAAACCTAGGGTAATCACATAACCTATCATTAACATTTTCTAAAAACAAAAAAAATGCCATTGGAACAGCAGATTACTGTTTTGCTTTGTTTGCTTTACACCCTGTTACGGGAACCCCTGGGGTGCTGGGAAGGGAGCACGGCAGGAGCAGACAGCTCTGGCATGGCCGATGACATTGTTTACAATCACACCCCTGCACATCTGAAACATGTGTGAGAAAGTAAAGGCTAAGCAGATTTCCCCTGCGCTGGAGAGGGAGGGGAGGATTGCAGCAGGAAGTCTACGCCACCGAGAAAGTGCTGGAGTCGTGTTTCTTCATCCTGGGGAGGTGGCCGGGGAGGGGGGGAGCAGCAGCGGTGACGTGAGTTTGGTCCTTCACGACTTGCACATCCCCAAGTCCCCAGTGCATGGGAATGTGGGAGTGGGCCTTGTTCCTTGAAATTTAATGAGGGCCCAAATCCTCCAAGCCCATTTAAAACACGTTTTTGTGTGAGTCAGGGGGCCAGTCACCACACAAAATGCGTGCGCACATTTATTATGGATTTAAATGGATGTTGCACATGTGCATATCTGATGCTGACCAGACCCTTGAGGGAAATAGCGAAGTCACGGTCGTGGCGAGTGAATTCTGCTGCGACAGGCTGTTAAGAGAAGGAAGGAGACAAATGCACTGCGACATTTGCAGCCCCTGTGCACCCCTCGCAGCGGTGGCCCAGAGCCTGGAGAGCTGTGAGCCACCTGGGTGCGAGGGGGGCATCCCTCCCTGAAACGAGATGTGGGTGAAAAATCTGCTTTCTCCCACAGCTGTTTCTGTGGCTGAGAGGGAGGAATGGAGTTAAATGACTAGAAAAAGAGGTTTTGTCTTTATTTTAGTGTCCACTGCTACCCAGATGGAAGAGAAGCCTGGCAAACGCACGCTGACCGGGTTCTCCCAAGGATGGCCATCCCTCGCAGGTCTGCTTGCTCTGGTTTGGTGGAAACCAAGGCAAGGGGATGGGAGCAGGGACAAGTCCAGGCCTTGCTTGTTGTGTACATAAGGGCGGGGAGCCATGAGTCACCCTCATCACGCAACAGCCCAGAGCGGTGCCATTGCTCTAGTCCCTCAAGCAAAACTCTGACCCACATCAGTGGGACTCACAGCTATGCAAAGCTGGGATATCTGATGCCAGGAGCCGTGCCAAGGGCACGGGGTGAGTAGGTCACAGTGGGTGTCAGCCTGCCACAGCCTGGGAGCAGGAAGGCGGCCACCCCCCAGTGCTCACATGGCTCCCAATGTGACTGAACCCCAGCATTTTCCAAAGGCTGGCTGCTGCCCGCAAGAAGAGAAAGACCAGGGAAGTGCAGCAGTCTTGGTGCTGCAAGCCCTGTGCTCGTGCCCTCCCCGCTCAGCCCCACTTAGTGCAAGGTCCACTGTGCAAGGTCCAGCCCAGACTCTGTTTCACCTCACAAATTCAGCAGCGCCGGTCTTAAAGGCTGTGCAAAGCGACAGCGAGTAGCACCGCCTCCTGTGCTGCTCCCAGGCCAAACAGATGGTACAATCCTGCACTCCCGGCACGGGAGCCAGCTGCACAGCAGGAGCCATGGAGCAGCTGGTCCTGCTTGGGCCAGGCTTTTGCCTGATGTAAGTATTGCCAGGCTGGTCCCTAGCCACAGGCTTAGGACAGCAGATGACTCAGGGCACCGAAATAGCCATGTCCCCACCACCTCTTCTGCCTGCACTGCAGTCCTGGAGAGCTGGGCTTGCTGCTGCCACCGCTTAGAGGTTGGGCTGAGGAGGATGTGGTTAGCCTGTTGGGGGGTGAACCTCTAGATCACTTGGGTTCTGCCCCACATCTCCCCCTTCCAGCTCCATCCTTCCCCCTGTCCCATGGCTGGAGTGGCCCTGGCTGCTCAGCCTTCAGCTGGCAAGACTCGTTTTTTCCTGCGCTGCTGAGAAGCCCCAAGGAGGGTCTAAACATCCCCCAGTGTGCCAATCTTGCTGCTGGCACCTTTTCTGTCTTCGCCACCATAATATCCTGGGTGCTCCTGGAAGGCTGAGCGAGCGGTGTGTGACCTGGCAGTCGGAGCAGGAGACAATAAGCCTCCTCCACCTGCAGCGCCGGCACAGAGTGACCAGCATTCCCAAACTAAAAACCTGGGTCAGCAGCGAAGTAGCCAGCAGCTCATTCCCTCAGTGTGCCCACTCCCTGTCAGCCAGAAGATTTGGTATCAGTGGAGCTGCCAGGCTGGGGAAGCCTCACCCCACCAGCTGTGGGTGGTGTGCAAGAGAGCCAGGAGAAAATTAGGTAGCGGCTGGCCAACGCTGCATGGCTGTTTCCACTTCAGGCTTTAAGGATCTTCTAAAAGAGTCAGGAAATGGAAGAGAGGAACAGCTAATCAGCCGCATAAAGGCGCTCCTTCCTTCCCCTCCCTGCTGCCCGGGACTCCCGGCCCCCTGCCCACCCCACCCTGCCAGACACCTCCGGTCAGCTGCCTCCCTCTTGGCCTCCTCCTGGGAGGCCGAGGGGATGCTCGGGCAAGGCCCTTTGACTGCAAGGATCCAGGCGCCTAGACACACCCTGTCAGATCTGCCCCTTCCTCGCTGCACTGCATAGGCCGTTCACTTCAGTTTGTGGGTGAACCAACAAAAAGATGTTTTCCTACAGCCGCTTCCAGGAGTCCAGCAACTGTACCGCTCTTTGGAGTTTGGTTTGTTTGTTGTGTTGTGAAGGGGAACCCATCAGATGGTCCTGAAAATGAACACCTAACCCCATACCCAGTTGGCAGCAGGAAGGAGAGGCTCCTGCCAAGCAGTCACAAGGCACGCCACAAACAGCTTGCTTCACGCCAGGAAACAAAGTCCATTGCCATTAGGAGACTTCAGTCTGCAAAGTGAAGATGTTTCCCCTGGCTCTGGTTCCCATAGGTCAGACTCACAAAAGACCAAGCCCTGCTGCTCAAGATTTTGGTGAAGGCCTTATTTCTTGGATTTAGAGCCTCTCCTTTCTGAAAGATAGGTCTTTTTAACCTACATTGTTGACATATTGACTGTCACTGTGACCTCTTCTTTGCTATGCTTCATGCCCAGCCCTGTCACTCCAGAGACACGGGATCGCACAAGCCCAACGGGGCTGGCCCATGGGACAGGCCCAGCCCACTTGGCAGAAAGGCAAATTCAATACAGAGCTTGCTGCTCTTGAGCTTTACGGTAGATCGGGCGCACGTGGGGTTTCTCTGTTCTGCTGCGGCAGTGTGCAGGAGCCAGGCAGAACTGGATCTGCACTTGGCAAGGCATCATACAAGTCTGAACCATGGGGCAGTCCTTGACCTGAAGAGCTATCTCTAGAGAGACAAGGCATTTATAAAAGGGATTGAACAAGGAAGCAGAGGGGACATAAAATGAGTTTGCAAATACCACTGTAGCACCATGATCAATGTGAAAAGAGATGGGTTTTGAGGTCTTTATTAGGAGAGAGTTAAGGAAGAGGCATGAGAAGGGCAAGGGCAAGAAAGAGCAGGGAGGGCAAATGAGAAGAGGCTGAGAGGAGGGGGAAGGGGAAAGGGAAGACAACCCTGGCAGGTCCCACTATACTTTCTTCTGTTCCCCAGCAGCCAGGAGGTAGGGGAAGGGACACAGAATGGGTCCTTACATGTGCAGTAAAGATGCAGGGGGTGACTCTGTTTCATGGCTTCAGTTCTTACACTGGTGAGCCTAAGCTGACGCTGTCTTTTCCCATGTCACGGGGCTGCCGTATCTGTTCAAACAACTTCTGCTAACTTCCATCAATCGGAGCCAAAGTTGGACAAGTGGGCAGCACAAATGTCAGGGAACAACTACAACTTAATGCACACAGGAAAGATCTGCTAGAGCTCTCCAACACATTGACAGGTTTTATCTTATCTGTTGCCAGGAGGGACAAAGAGCTAGAGGGACAGTGAAGGTCAATCAGGCACTTAGGAGAGCTCAGAACAAGGGAATAACTGATTACACTGAAGGACATCACAATTGCAATTAAGGTTGAGCTCCAAAAGTACAGGGAAAGTAAGCTGTTTCTCTTCCCCAGCCCAGCACAAGAAAGGCTCCCCACTGGCCACACCAACAGCCATGTGGAAGTGTCATTCCCCTTCGTGAGTTCCCACCATGTCCTGAATGAGGGAGGATGAGCCGTAAGCCTGTAAGTATTTACAAGAAAAAGGCTTAGCACAAAGTGCTTCTGGGCACAGCTCTGTTGCCAGTAAAAAGCATGATGAAAAGCATACTTTCTTTGATGAAGCCTCATTCGAGTAGTTTATGGGTAAAGGTGAATCTAATATATATCATATTTGTCTGATGGCAAACAGAGCCCCTTGTGAAATCCATTTGACTAGATGTTCTGAGAAAATCTTCACGAAACATCTGCAAGCTTTGAATCACTCCATTGTTGTCAGGGTTTCAGCTGGAAATTGTTCTGGATGCGAGGGAATGGTGGGTCACTAATGGCTTATTTCTTATTAAATGCTTTGGGTTTAGGGACTTTGAGGATATGTAGATACTTTTCTCATTTGCAGCTTCACATGAAGCAAAATACTAGATGAAGATAAATAACCAGAGCAACTTGCCTTTTGCTTGAGTAGTAAAGACCCAGGTTATTGCTGTGTTAAGAAAATATGTGAAAATATGTGAAAAGTGCTTTTGACCCTCTAGAAGAGAATAGCTCTGTCACTGATCCAGATTAACAGGCCTTAAGACGCAACTGCTGTGGGCCAAAGAGGAAGGCACGTCCTGTGGTTATGCCCTGGAGAGAGACTCAGCATATCTGGCTTAACCTCCCGGCTCTGTCGTTGACATCCTATCATTTTACCTATCTCTCTTGCTTTAGTACAGCAATTTGAGAACACAAAAACTAATTGATTTTTTGTGTTTTTGGAGTTAGATACTCTGCTGGACGGCCCTTAAATCCTCGAGTCAAAAATCCTCTGGGGTAAGATGCCCCTCCTGACAGCTTCAGTCCAGACAGAGCAGTTTCAGGCTCCAGGGAACTGCTGAGAAGATGCATCCGCTGGACGCCCTCTCCATCACCTCTGCTCGCAAGCAAAGCTTTGCAGGTTATCTCCTAGGTTTCAGTGGAGGGAAAAAAAAGTAATCATGGCTTTCCTAATTCAGTCGCCCCTTGGTGGACTTTCCACTGCTTAGGGCTACCCGCCGGTGTCCCTGCTAGCCCAGCCCGCTGTCAATTCAGCCTCTCTCACTTCATTTCCTCGGCTGTTAAACGATGCTGAAGTCACAGTCAGGACTTTAGCCACAGTGAAACAGGGGACTGCTGCACTGAAACAAGAACCTCCATGGAAACACCTCCTGAAATAATGAAAGGTGTGAAATAAAACTGGCTTAGGTGTTTGAGGACTGCATCTGCATGTCACGTAGCTGTAATGTTGGCCTGCAGCCGGCAGTAGGAAATTCGCCAGTGCGAGCTGGGCTAGATCAGGTCCAGACTCCCTTGTGACAACTGCCACCACTCCAGGTGCCGGTTGAAGCACTGCACCCCTGCCTGCACGCCAGGCACTGTCTTGTCTTTTCCCTTGCGTGCACAACCTTTAAGATGACCAGGAGCGAGCTGGGAGAGCCTACAGCCATTGCTCTCACCCGCTGGCCCCGTGGCTCAGCCACACACACCACCCTACATGCACAGCAGCTGAGGGCTGATCACAGTGGGGATTTTGGGGGTGACGCATTAAAAAGCTGCTTCACAGGCTCACCCGGGGGTCGCTGTGGCTGGCTCTGCTCCCCGTGCCACCTGCCATGCCTGCAGCTAGGACTGCGTTGCCTGCGACTCCCCGGCATGACTGCTAGTGCCAGAGGGACAATGGGCACGAGTCCTCGCCCAGCCACATCCCTTCAGCATCCTGGTGGGAGGGCTCAGGAGCCTCATCCTTCTGTCCCATCAGTGGGGCTCCCACTCCCTTCCCCACATCTGTGCCACGGTCTCAGCTATAACACTGCTGCAAAAAATGGTGTCCAGACACCAGTAAGATGAGCTCCTTGCAGCTCGCCAGAGTAGCAATAGTGAGGGGCAATTCTGCAAGATTTGGCCCAGGCGTAAGCGGTCGTCCTTAGTGGCCACATGGCTATGGCTGAAGCCCAAACAGAGGGCAGAGCACCTGCCACTGAGCAAGCTGGTGGAGGCACTGCAGGAGACCACCCCAGCCCTCAATGTTTAACATGCAAAGGTTCATGGCCTTGGGGGAAAGGAAGAACTGATTTTCCGGTATTACTGAGTTATCAGGATGGCTATTGGGATCTCCCAGTATCACACAGAAAATGCATTACATGATCAGGAACGAACCTGGGTTTCCTAATTCCCAGTCCCACGGCAGCCATCGTACTGATTCCTGCCCAGTACGGGCCATCAGGATCCATTCAGCGTTTTGGAATGGCAGCTGCCTATATTACTCCAAGGAGCAGCATCTTTATTTCACAAACTCACTCCAAGTTTCCTTGAGTACCCCACTGACACAGGGTGAATTTCTGAGAGTAATCTTTCCTCCTTTTTCCCAGAACAGCAAACATCTGGGACTACTGAGATATCATCTTGTGGCATTGGCTGACTTTTTTCTTTAACGAGTTTCTGTGTAACAACTTCATGATGTTTTTCCTGGGAGGACAACCGTCTCATCTAAAACCTTGTCTCGCATATTCCTTTATAGAAGGATGTTTTATGCTAAAGCTCTTGAAAGAATTTCCTTTCGTGCTCCGTCCCCACCTTTCTCTGTTTAATTCCTCCCAAATGTCTCTCTGATGCTTAACCTGCAGGTCGTCCTATTCGCCAAAAACAAAGCAAAATGCTGGTTTGAATAAGCTCAGGATACATGGATGTCATTTCTGAACATTAGCAGGCCACATGATACTACCAACTTTATTTGATCCCATTTGCTGGAGCAGCCCGAATTTCTCAGGGGCAGGTTTTTTTTAATCCTAGTTCATTATTGTTCAAACCCATCAAGCAAATGGCCGTGGAGCGGAAGCTTGAATGGGCTTGTTTAATAAACAGGCAAAGTCATTCATCTGCAGCATAGCAGCTCTGCAGCAAGGCTACGTCTTCCCCCTCCTGCTTCTCACTGGGTCTGTGTCAGCAGCAGTTATGTTAAACCCTGGTAGGGAAAAGCCAGGCAGGGTAAATCTTTGGCTTCATGGTAACTGCTTTTGCCCACTGCAAGAAATCCTTGCTGAAGCAAATAGTCTGTTTCCGTGGGTCAGTTGCCTCTTTTAAATTTATTTCTCACAACTCGCTTGGCACTGCTGAGGACACTGGCCCCACAGCAGGCTGTGCTTTTTATCTGAGCGAGTGATGGCCAAAGCAGCAACCTACTCAGGCCCCCAACTGTAGCCTTGGGATCTGTTGATGATACATTTGCAGCTCCCTATAGGTCTTATCATCGCTGCCATGGAGAGCCGAGATAGGCTGTGAAACCATGGCACCTGCCAGGCTTGGAAAACTAGCCCCCGTGAGCGAGGAGCTGCACTGAGCTTCTTTACTCCCCTGACTTGTCTCACGTTTGAATTAAGGATCAGACCCTCAGCTGGCGTGAACTGGTGCATGGAGATTTGGTGGAGCACTGCCAGATAGTGGCAGCTGAAGATCTGGCACCCGAATCTATTTTTTATATATAAAACTTGCTATTTTTGCATGACCTTTGGTTTCAGAGCAATGCCAGAGTCGTGCTCCGGCTGCGTTTCCCCTACGAAAGCGTGAATGTAAGATTTTGTTGCTGGATGCTCGCACCAAGGACATGTTCAAGACAGAAGACTGCTAGTATCTGTCACGGTGCCATTTCTGCGCTGAGCAAAGCGTGTGGGAGCCCTCCCTGTCCCCCCTGCTCCCTGCCTGCTAAAACCCAACTGAAACTCATTACATACCAGGAATACCAGCGTCCCCGCAAAGCCTGTGCTGCGCAGAGGAGGCTCTCCCTCGCTCCCTTTCTTCCCTTCCGCCCCGCTTGGCTAGGTCTTTGGCAGAGCCCCAGGACTTCAGAGGGGGGAGCGGAGGGGGCTTGGGAGGGCAGCGACTTCCCAAGCATACCCACGGCCTCATTTTGATCTGCGGTACTGCCTGCTCATTTCCACTTCACAGATGCTGCTGAGCTCTGCCACCGAGAGACAAATCCCAGAAGGGGAAGGGAGCGTGGTGGGGAGGGAAGATATGAAAGCAGAAAAGAGCCGCATTTATTAAGCTGTTTTTCTTTCAGTGAAAAGAAGCATTTATCAGTGATTTCATATATCATGTGAGATGTGGCTCCCTGCCAATTTCTAAGGATGCAAACAAGCCACTGACATCATACACTAAATATAGAGCGGCTCCTGCTTTAGGTGAATAAATAATGCAGATGCAAAAGCCCAGGTCTTCTGTTACACATTCATTACCATCCGTCTGTCAGGTTCTCATCATTGAGAGAACAACGTCCGACTCCAGCAAGGAGTGACAGGTGAAGAATGCAAAACAACTGCAGACAATAGGTGATTAAGCAGAATTTCCTTGTTCTCTGCTTTTTTCTTACAGCTACATTTCATTTCGGCAGTAATCCATGGTGCAGCTTTTCCAGCGCAGCTCTGCCGCCTCCCCCCCTTTCCCTGCGAGCCAAGCTGGAGCGACAAGCCTGGGTGGGGAGAGCCTGAACAATGAACACGGCCAAAATGTGGAAACTTCCCTAGGCGCTTAGTGGGGAAAAAAAAACAGAAGAAAGAAAAAGGCAAAGGAAAAAAAAGGCTCTGATCAGACTGTGCAAGCAGTAAAGCAGCAGCATCCCCCTATGAAACAGAAGTTTTCCATGCCCTGTCAGAGAGAGGTTTTAATTAGGATCTCCCAATGCTGATCGCTCTTGATTCCTCTAGTGGTTTTCTTTAAGGCACCCATTTTAACAACCACACAAGTGAACCTGTAGCTGGCTCCACAGCATATTATTTTAGCTCTCAAAAAGCACCCCAAGAACATTTAGTCTTGATAATAAAACCCAATCGATACTTCCCCCCTTCTCCTCCTTCAGATCAAAGGCACTGAGCAGGAGGAAGCATCCCAACCCATCCTTACTGGGGGAGAACGGAGACAGGAGAGCAGGAAACAAGAAGATAATGCGCCATCAAAGCTGCCAAGGTGTTGGATCAATGGCAACATCTGCATGAGGGTCTGGGCTACAATAGAAGCTGTTACCATGGGAACGGGCAAAAAAGCATCAGGCAGGAAGGAGCAGGCGATGATGAAAGGTGGGAAAGCGGGAGAGAATATTTTTAGATCACTTAGGAGGAATGCTACACAATGACATCATCCTATCTCATTATTTGCACCCGTGCTGTATAGCGCATTGTGGCGTCTGCCCCAGGCTGTTAAATGGGAAAATGTTATTATGGATGTGAATTATAAATGCTGCGGTGAAACTTGAGCTCGGGAGTTATTAGACATCACTATTCTGTAATAAAGGAGAGCATTTAATACACTGTGCTGTACAGATTCACTGTACGGTGCAAGAAGCATTGTGTCTAGGATTTTAATATTCCCAGAAAGTAATTATGAGTCATCCTTTTATTGTTATTAAGAAGCAGAGTGCAAATAATTTTACACATTTGATATCCCACACATCAACAAGCCTTTTGCACTGGAGAAACATGGCCTAATTTTCCACAGCACTGCGTGCCAATGTGCTCTGAGTGAATGTGGCAGTAGTCGTAGGTGCTCAGCACTGCCAAAAATCCAACCATCCATGACACATGTGAAAGAAGCCTCATTAATCTCAAAAACACAAAGCATACGTTTCACTGCCAGTCTTCAGCTCCTTAGGTAGGAGCAGACCCCTAGCTAAGGACCCAGTAGATACCCATAGTATCTGCTGAATATAGCCCTGATTTGGAGGCGGGGGGACACCCCACTCCCAGCTGACAAACAGGGGAAAGCCTCCAGCCTAGACAGGTGAAGCAAGCCAGGGCTCGTCTGCCTTGCACCGGGACATGTGTGCCCAGAGCCTGCCACACTGGAGAGGCTGGGGTCGCTATTCCCATCACGCCGCCGGCAGTGAAGTCGGAAGGGTAAACCCTGTTTCTTGTGACTGCAAAAGTCTGAGCCTGCTCTCTGCCCTGGAATAACCATCGGTAAATGCCGCGCTAGCCAGAGCGTGTCCAGGGCCACCGGAGCCTGTCACTGGAGACGGGCAGGGTCTGAAATTCCCAACCCATGCTGGTACCCACTGACGCTGCCAAAATACCGCCGGGTGAGTGACAGGGCTTGCCCTAGCTTTTGCCCTGTGCGAGCAAAGCATGTGGGCCCTCAGCCATTTGTTTTCGCACTTAGGACTAACCCCTGTGTCAGCGGGCGAGAACAGGAGGCGGGTAACCGGAGCGGTGCCGGGACCTGGTGCCAGCGGAGTGGGCATGGGGCAGGCAGCAGAGCACAGTCTGGCTGTAAGGAGTGAGCTAGGCTGATGTCAGTTTGTTATTTAGGTGAGCTAAATATACTCTCCCTTGCCCACCCCCCTTTCCTGCTCCTCTTCGCTGTGCTGCCCGTCCCAAGGGCGCAAGCAGCCGCGGGTGGGCCAGGGGCAGCAGCAGGAGACGGGGGGCATGCAGCCACAGCCCCGACCTCCCCTGCCCGGCCGTAAAAGGCACTGGTGCGCAGCCTGGCCAACTGCGGAAACAGCAAGAAATAGCACAGACACGATGGCAGATGAGCAGAAATACAAGGGAGCCAGGGAGTTACCACCTGGCTGTAGGCAGAGGTTGCTTAAAGCAAGGGCAACAGGTAGAAAAACCTGATTTTTTATTATTTTTTCACCATGCAATCACAATGTGCCACTCTTCTCTCTGTTTAAGCTCTCCTTTCTGGCAGAAGATCTGACTCTCTAAATATATAATAAATAGTGAAGCATGCTGATGTATGTGTGCTACTTCTGATCCATCTTCACGGGGAGAAGATGAACATTACCCAACACAGCGTAGCTCAGACTGCCAAGGGTCACATAGGGCACGTCTACGAAGCAGGACTAGAAAAGGTGAGTGAATTTAGCTGAGCCTGAAATAACACCTGAAGACATTTTCTTTCCTAGTCTAAATGCAGTCTTCTAGCTCCAACATCCCTGAGTCTGTTGTACTTAAATCTCCTGACTTAATTAGACCATGCCTGAAACAGCAGCCTTTTTTATGATATCACTGGCTAACTTGACCTATTCTGCGCATCGGCTTCATTCAGCTTAACCTCACCCCCCTTCCTAGTTAAGCTGATGCCCAGCACAATGCTGAATAACTTTTGCTTTCTTCCTGGCAGCTCTTTGTTGGCTCTTCTCATTTTATTTTATTTTTGAGGAAGGAGGTTAGGGTTCTATATCTTACAATATTAGTGTTGGATATAGATGAAACAATATTTCATACAACTTATCATTTAATTTGTATTATATGTTAGCTTTGGCAGTGCAGGCGTTGTAGTCATGCCAGTAGAGAAACTTTGATCTGAATGAGTGTAAAACTCAGCCAGGCTTGAAGTAGGGTTGCAGAAAATAATTTCAAATATTAAAAATCTGGCCCGTGCTTTTGGGGATATGGGTGCTGTTGATGCCCTAAATATCCCATTTTATAAGAGGCATGACCTCTCTGCAAAAATCAAGGACCATTTTAGGACAACATACAACTTGGGACGAGGAGTCACTCTGGACATGTGTGGAATTCACCAGACACATTTTGGGCACTGCCCCAGCCTGAATCACAGCAGTCGTGGACATGTACGGCTCGAGGGACCTCCAGAGATTATCCAGCCGCTCTTCCCCTCCCCTCCCTCTCTTCCTGTCTGATATCCCCGACTGATATTTGTTTAACCTTTTTAAAGTATCTTTAAAGTAAAGCCCCCACCAGGGCTCACCTCTCCTGCTGGTTACAGCATGTTTTTCCTTTAACTCTAACCCAGCTCATTCTCACTGAGAAACAGCTCACCTTCTTGTCTGCCTACCTGAAGACTAGTTGGTCTAATGGCAATCCTTACATATTTGACACGTTGCCACATCTGCCCTCATCCTCCACTCTTCCAGCCTGGACAAACCACTTCTTTCAACCTTTTTCTGTAAGCCACATCTTCCATGCTACCACCATGCCCTGCTCTCCTCCACACTAGCCTGCATCATCCCTGGAGCAGCAGGATACCGTCCTCTGCCTGGCTCAGCCCTGAGGAGGGAGGAATGCTGATTTCCCCAGTCCCACATCTGGCGTGACCACTGGCACCTCCTGGTCGACCCCTTCCCTGTCCTGGTCCACCAGCTGCTGCCTTGCTGCTCACCTGGACCTCCCCTGCTTTGCTGCTGCCAGCCTGGCCCTTCCCCACAGCATTGTTATCCGCCTGAGTCCTCCTTCTAAGTGTGTGCTGTGCACTCCCCTGTATTGAATTTTGTTTTATTGATCTCTGACCATTTCTCCCATTTGTCAAGACCGCTTTGAAGTCTAGCCCTCCAAAGTGCTTGCAAAGTGTGCTTGCTTACCTGGAGGTACCCACAGATTTTAAAGTGTGCTTTCTATCCCATTACCCTCCTCATTAATTATATAAATAATAGCAGCACGATCCAGTGCTGTCTGCTTGCTCGCTGCTCTCCCCTCCCTCCCTCTGACCTCTCCCAGTACTGGGGCAGTGAGCCCCCTCGCCTGTGAAATGCAGGAGGGACATGGGCTTGCCACCAGTGACAGCAGCCCCCTGAAGACAGGGGGTAAAGCACATCGTCCCACACTCAGCAGCTTGCTGCCACCAGCATCGGACATTAGAGCATCGTGTCTGATGTAGGCGCACCTCCATCCAAAGTTAAAAAGCTGCTCCTGTGCGTGTGTGCGTGCATGGGGGTGTTGGACCTCAAGCCGGTAGCCAGAAGACAAGCTGGGCTGTGTTTGGCTCAGCAGGACCGCTGAAGCTCAGGCTACCAGAAACATTTACTGAGCGAGTTTGTGCAGCTTCAGCTCAGGCTTGCCAGGGCCCCAGCTGAACTATTAAAGGAAATATCAGTTCAGTCGCAGGTTGCAGCACACTCATAGCCCTGCCTTCAATGAATAAAATTAATCATTCACACTGATTCTCTAATCAGCCCAGTCCTCAGAGGTGTAAATTACGCTGGCAGATGTATAATCAGGGAAGTTTTCCAAATTAACCTAAAAAAAACCCCAAGAACCCACTGAGTCTCTCAGTGTTGGCTGAGCTGAGCAAGGGCTGTCTAAAACAAGTGCAACACAAAACTGGGCAGCAGCAACCGTGCCTTGTGAAAGACAATGGAAAAACAACCATCCTGGAAGGATGAAGCTTTGATTCAAGGTGATGACAGCCCCCCCCCCCGGACCAGCCTTTCCCCAACCACCCTGCCCAGATGCTCAGGACATGCCTCCAAGGACTTGTTTGCATGGAAATCCCATCAGGATCCTAAACCTCAGCGGGTGCAGGAGCACCTCAGGAAAGGTGCCAATCCCTTTCAGCCGGCAGACCTGTAGGAAGAAAATAAACCTCAGCACATAGCTAGGAATAAAACACAGAGGGCAAGGGTACAGCCATCAACTGGTGTCACCCTCTACTAAATGCAGCCCCGCCGGCGGCCTCGGTCTGGCTGTTGGATGGAGGGGGACATCAGCTTGACAGTTCGGCGTAGTTTTGTCTTCTCACTGCCTCTGTGGTGGGAAATACCAGTGCTCCTTGGAGAAGTGAAGGTGGCTGCTGCGTGACAGCGCCCAGCAGATGGCCCGTATGGAATGGCTATTCATCTACTGACCTGGGTCTGCAAAGGACTTTGGGCCACTTCCTTTATTCTCCCTTGAGATGTGGATTGAAATAATGGTATTGGTGCGTACTGAGTAACGAAAAAGAGGAGATGGCAGAATCGAAGAGTAATATTGTAAATGCAGCATTGGAGCCTTTAGAGGAAAACAATGAAGCAAACCAGCAAAACTTGAGTTACAAGTGTATCGCCTGCGCAACCGGGGAGCACAAAAAGAGTTCAGATGGGGCCCAGCCTGCTGCTTTATGTACCCACTGTTTTATTATGTAAAATAAAAATAAAATGGATTGCAGCAAATAATGGTAAATATTTGATGATGTAATTATGCCTTATTAATGCAATGCTCTTTCTTTTGCAAATTAAATTTTCACAGGAATTCATCACCCATTTCATTTTTATTATTTAGGCCACAAGTATGTCACAGTTGTTTGTTACGTACTTTCATAACCATTTGATTAATATTAAATGTTTAAAATAAAAACTCCATTTATATTTTAGTTATAATGGCCCTACGAAAATATTATGAATACAATTAGGTATTTATGGCCCACATTAGTTCTTAGTACTACTTTTGATATTTTTATTGCTGTACAGGACACGCACAGTTCATTACATATGAAAAATAGTTTAATTTTCAGGAGCTTTGTAACAATCCGTAAACTGGAGAGTTTTCCTTGCCATGCTGCATGAGCCCTCTCCGTCCTCCCTCTCCCACCTCTTTTATCCTGAAGAAGGCAGACCTGAGGGACAAACCTACCCTAGCTGCGTGCCTGGAAGAGCAGATCTCTTAAAAGGCATGAACGCAGGAGTTACAAGCTTTGAAAATCCTGAAAACACAGCTCCTGTTCACCCAAACGTACAGATCTGGACCATGGCTGGGCAGGAATTGGGGAGAGCATTAACTACCAGGAATTGTCTCACGGGTCTGTAAGGCATCTTTCATGCCTGTTGGATGTGGTAATAAACTGAACCCTGTATGTTTGACAATTACCTTGTACAGAAAAGCTCCTTGCGGCCGCTACAGCGGGTGGCTGCAGCCAGCACCCTACTGCTGTGGGTTTCAGGCTCCGAAGACGCCTGGGAGGAGCAGGCTCCCCTGCAGCACCAGGAGCAGCATTAGGTCTTCTGCTCCAGTATCTCAGGAAATTTCAAGTGCTTCAGGGTTTTTTTGCAGTACTGCAGAGAAGTGCCGTGGCTTCTATTAAAAAAAAAAAAGGACCAAAAAAGCCCCTCCCGAGCACACCCCCTGTTCTCTACCAACCCACTGTGAATCAAGCGATCCCATGCAACATTTTCGGATGGATCAAAACTGCCACAGTCGTTACTGCGCATGTGTAGGATGTTAGTCCTAAACCAGGTACCTACGAAGGCCCTACTTTCCTTTTGCTATGCTGGCTTGCTGCTCTTTCAGCTTTGACAACGTCCTTACAGACTCTAAATGTCACTGTATGTCCTACCGGCCGCAGGCTGTGCACACAGAGCATCTTCTTCCCAGCTCCAGTTATGCTGGATTTCACTGGCATGCTAGCGTGTCACCTGCGGGAAGAAAATCAGATCCCAGGACTTGCTAAACATCCTAATGACAGCAGGAGACACGGGGCTGCCGAAGACAGCACCCGTCCCCACCATCACTTCCACTGCTGGAAAATGACAGGTCCTGGCTCCCTCGGGACGACAGGAAAAGCAAGGCTTTCCTGCCCAGCTTCCTCTTAGCGACTTGGAAGAGCATGCCTACTTCCAGCTTCGCCGGGCTTTTATGAGACATGTGGACTTCTGCCACACACCTCATGCTCATTTAAAGTGGTGCGAAGCAAATACAAAACCTCCCCTGTCTGTCTTGATGGCTTCCTACCCGCCTTGCCTTGCGACGCCTGACTAACAGGCAAAGGGCTGCAATGGCTGGTCTGTAAAGCGGCAGTACGGTCCTCACCTATGTGAAGCCAGCTAATGGTGCCAGACTTTAGCAAGTTAAACGGTCCTTGAAAATATTCTCTGCTCCAAGCCGGCTCCTCTGTTCCTGAAATGCTGCCAGACAGCCGTCCTACCTCTGTGGCGGGTAATATCCCTTGCGATTCGGAGTTTGCTAGGCAGAGTGAGCAGACACAGCCAGCAACAAAAGACTTGTATTCTCCGCCGTGGCTGCTGAAGTGACATTTCAAACAAGCAGAGAAAATGTTCCTGAAGGTATAGAGATTTAAGTACCAGAGGTACAAGCAGCTGCCTCCCCTTGCACCGCCAGCGCTTGCTCTCAAGAGCTCATCCCGATTCTCATTTCGGTTCCCCAGGCTCCGGAGGCATATCAGACATGGCTTTCCACTGAACTGAAACCTCTCATTTCAGGTGATGTTTAGCAAAATATTCTCTTCCTGAGGGTGGTTCAGGGACTTTTGGGCTGTGGGAGGACAGGCAGAGTGTGTATGGGCCCGCACATGCTGTTTTCACCCCTTCTGTCTCTCAAACACATGCATACACACGCTGCCTCTGCCCGTGAAGACCACTGAAGAAGCACAGGCTGTGCGTGGCCGTGACCTTCTCGTTGCAGCCCACCGTGAGCTGATAGGTCTGAAGAAGGGAATTCAGACCTCAGTTTGCAGAGGCAGGGGAGCCAGGACCTAAGTGCTGGGAAAACCCCTGCCAAGGGTGGGGGCCCTCTCTATTGTCAGAACAGGCTGTGCTTTGTTTCCTTCAAAGGCCGCCATCTTGGAAAGCAGGAGGGGAGCAGCTCCCGGCCCATCCGTGGGGGGCTGGCGGCTGCACCCGGGCTGGCAGGGCAGGGCAGCGGCACCTGGAACGGGGTTTGTGCCCGCTGGCCTCCTGTGCTGCCCTCTGCTCACTGGGCTGCCACTTTCCATTAAGGGCAGAGCGCACCGTGTTTCTCAGCCACCTTCGTAAAATAGGCAGGGGAGAGGGTGTTGAAGTGGGAGGCCTGATTAATTTGGTTTGAAGGTAACAGCTGCCGTGCAAAATAGATGGCTGTACGGCCCCTGAGTCCCACTTGCATCTCTGCTAACTTGAAGGGGAGGCAGCCTTCCTCCATTCAGAAACTGTGCTTCCCTTTGGTGGTTGGGCTTCGGGAACTTTGAAAAGAAATAGAGCTCTGGTATTGTCGTGGTTTAGCCCCAGTCGGCAACTAAGCACCACGCAGCCGCTCGCTCACCCTCCCCCTCCCCGGTGGGATGGGGGAGAGAATCAGAAGGGCAAGAGTAAGAAAACCCACGGGTTGAGATAAGAACAGTTTAATAATTGAAATAAAATAATAATAATAGTAATAATAATAATAATGATAATAATAATAATAATAATTGTAATGAAAAGGAGAACGAGAGAGACAAACAAAACCCAGGGAAAAGAAAACAAGTGATGCAACCGCTCACCACCCGCCGACCGACACCCAGCCAGTCCCCGAGCAGCGATCGCTGCCCCCCGGCTAACTCCCCTCGGTTTATATACTGAGCATGACGTCATATGGTATGGAATAGCCCTTTGGTCGATTTGGATCAACTATCTTGGGCTGTGCCCCCTCCCAACTTCTTGTGCACCTGGCAGAGCATGGGAAGTTGAAAAAGAAAGTCCTTCACTAGTCTAAGCATTACTTGGCAACAACTAAAGCATCAGTGTGTTATCAGCATTCTTCTCATACTAAATCCAAAACACAGCACTATGCCAGCTACTAGGAAGAAAAGTAACTCTAACTCAGCTGAAACCAGGACAGGTATGGAAACTGGCAGCAAGAGCCTGGGACAGCAATGGAATTATACTGTTAAAAATATTCAGTCCTTTGAATGAACTGGAAAAAATATAATAGCTTCTTACAGACTAAGAGAAAAGATGCAGCCGCATTATCAGCTTGGGCTAGACCATGCATGGCAGCCACTGTTTGATGGCAAGGGGCAGGGGGAATGAAGCCCATTGAGTCCCTTTGCCCCCTATCATTCGCAGAGTGCAGAGCCCGGATGTTTCCGGAGCCGCTGCCATGCGGGGCTCTGCAGCAGCCAGGGCCACGGGGCTGCCTCCTGTGAGCTCTGTTTGTGTCTGGAAACTGAAATACTTCAGCTTCCAAATCATGACAGGAGAAGGTGCTTTACTTAGGGGTGAAATTGGAGCCAAAATCTATTCCTGGCAATGACTTGAAGGTCACGCACCAACAAAGAGTTCCTACCCCATTGGTATGTGCTATTAGACAGATGCTGCTGTTGCTCTTCTCTGACAGTGACAGATTTTAGGCTTAGCATGCCACCCTTTCATGGGTGTGTTTGTTTTCTCCTCCAGTCTGCATTGCTCTCCTAATCCTTGCCCCCAACTCAAGTTTCACCCACTTGTGCCCTCCCCAGAGGGACGCAATTAGGCACAGCTAGTGCAGATCTTTACAGTAACAGCAAACTCCTTCTTGCCTGCAGACTTGACCGGCAATGAGATGGCAATGCAACTTTGCAAGTGTGCCCTGCATAGCCTCTGGTCTTGGTATCCCCTGAGGTGAGCGGAGCAGTTCACACACAGCCCTTGCACTCATCGCAGGAGGCTGGGGACGGCCTAGGAGACTCAAAAGTGGAAGCCGGTCAGCAGCCCCCTGAGATGTGTCCATGGAGACACGTTCCATCGCCGTCCTTTCCCAGCTGGTGGGATGCAGCACTGCGCACTAACCTCGGAGGTGGCTGTGGGGAGCACAGCACTGGTTTGCAGCACTGAGGGTCTGGCTCCTTCAGGTACACAGCAGAGGTCCTTTACAGGGCAAATGTCTTGGTCTTCACACTCTGTGGAGAGGTTCAGGCTCTCACAACATGGAGGTAGTTTATTACCACATCTGGCCATTCCCCCTTGCTCTTCTCTGGAGTAAGACACCCACCACACAGAATAGAGGGGAACAAAGCTCCCAAAAGGGCTGCCCTCCTACCCCACCACCACCACTCTGGTGCCTCTCCATCTCAAGAGGACGATTTTTTTAAGGCGACCCTCTGCAGGTTTTTGGCATATAAGGAGACATCAGTAAGAAATGCAGGAAGCTGAGGGTTATGAATGGTGGCCATGGGATGGGCAAGTCAATCAGAGATAAATTGGGAGTGAGGAAAGAGGAGCCTGATGCACTACTGATCCCCATGGACAGAGATGGATTAGAGCAAACAGTTGCCTGTATTTATAACCTTCCCAACACCCTGCTGCGCCCAAAGGAGAGGAGAGAGGAAGGATCACAAGACCCTCACTAGCTAGGGCTTGGGAAAGGAAGTTTCTGAAATGTGAACACTGGACATCCCCCCGGGGTTGAAATTTTCCATGGTGTCACTCCCACTGTCACTCGCAGGAGGAGCGCTCTGGAGAGCCGATCCTCGCTTCCCAGCCCGCAGGAGAGCTTTTCAGGAGTCCAGAGAGCCAACCTGAAGGGAGGCAGGGAGAGGTCTGCTCCTCTGGTCCTTGCCCCTCACCCCGCCCCCCGCCGCCTCCAAGGGCTGGCAGAGCTAATTGATTTATTACGAGTACAGTCCTTTTCAGTGTGGGTCTGTGTTTATGTTTACTTTTAGGAGCTAGAGATGGTACAGATGGCTAATTTGTTTGTTCGGTATTGTTCTCTCTAGCTGCCTAGAGCTGTTTTTGTACTTCTGTATTTGTCATGGTTACTGCATACTCAAAATCTCAAGTGCCTCTTTTTCTCTGTGGCGGAAAGCTTACTGAGTATCAGCTGAAAAATCACGACTGTTTAGGAGGTTTCTCTCTTTCACCTCCCTGCCCCTTTGTCCAGCGCTACCCTCCATTGCCTTTGTTTAGGTGGGGAGCTCTCTCTTGGAGGCAGAAAGCCAGCTCCAGAGCAGAGGTTTCCCAGAACACCCAGAAAACACAGGCAACAGGCTTTCCCCTGGCTCTGAGAGCCCCCAGAATGGGTCACCTCCCCTGCAGGTTAGGGCGGAACACGGGCAGGGACAACTGGTGCTGCTGTCGAGAGAAATGGCGGGGCAGGGGGAGGGGGGCAGCTGCATTTGATCACACAGCGTTGCTGCCCGGTTGCTGCTGGTGGGAAGAGCAAGCCCGCTGATTAGCATTCCCAAGAATACAATTAGGAGACAAGGCTATTTTCAGCGGTGTCCCCTCTCATGGCTTGTAAAGACATAAGCGCAAAGAAGCCCGGAGTAGGCGCTTCCTCCACCGCAGGCACTGGATGGCTTATATTAGCACAATGCTCCAAATCCCCTGTAAGTCCTCCCAGAAAGGGAGAGTAAATATAGATTGTCAAACAGTTATCTTTAGCACACTGTCTCGTCTGCCAGCATGGATCTTTCTGCATGACCTCTTGCTAAGTCAGGGCAATTTCTTCTCGTTTGCTTACTCCTGCCTGTGATGCTGTGCCCAGAGGGGAGCCAGGGCTCCCTGGGGCTGGGGGGAGAGACCGCTTCCACCCTCATCGCTGACCAGCCTCTGTACGGACACAGCTGGGTTATTAACCTTTAGGCCCAGTTTTTCCCATCTGTTTTAAAAGGCCAAAAATATGAGATGGCAGTTCACACAGAAGGATGGTGAAGGGAAAGAAAGGGAGAGCCAGCTCTGCTGGGGAGCCCCTCTGAGCTCCGGTGGACGAGGGGCACGCTGAGTCCACACCTCTGCACCAGGTTCTCTGTGATTATGGGGCGGCGGTGGGAGGAGAAACACAGGGAGGTTTTGCAGTGAGCTGAAGCCAGCCGTACATCACACTGCTGCTTAGGCAGGCAGTCTTTCCCTCCCTCGGTCTCACTTTGCCACTGCTTCTCTTGTGCCACCACTCATGCACGCACACACAGTTCTCCACCAGACCAGGTTGCCTCTGCCCTGCTGGCTGCATGAGCAGCAGCGTAAGCACAACTGGGAGGGCGGGCAGGTCCCACCTTTGGGGGTTTGCCCAGCCTGGGATGGCTGTGGCCAGCTCATGGGCCGTGCATGGGGTGCTGGCAGGGCTGGCACACTGCAAGGCAGTGACTTCTCTTTGAGCCGAGAAGGGGAGGTGTGGGAGAAGGGGCCTCACACACCTGCTAGATGAAGAGCATCCTTTCTTCTAACAAAAAAAAAAAAGGGTGAAGGACCAGAGTTGACTGCAGCTCTGGTTGCCCACCAGCTGCCCTGCGAGCTGGGGCACCGCAGCGAGCCAGACCCCTGCCCACAGGTCCGCAGCCTCTGCCCCCGTGGGACGGAGAGGCCTCCGTGGGGAGGCAGCCCCACCACAGGGCAGCCCCTTTGCGGGAAGCAGCTACCTGGACAACTTGATAGCAGCTAGCAGCCAAAAAAGGCCCACCCGTATCAGGTCATGGCTATACCCAAAAGTCAGAGGCAGAGCTCACTTTCCCCAGGGTAAGCTGGAGCGGTACGAACGCAGCGAGAGGGCAGGCAGCTCCAGCATGCCGCGTCCGTGGGAGCGCTGGGTTTCACCACCGGTCTCCTGTGCCCGTCACAGCAGGCAGTGACATGCCTCCATGCAAAAATCTGCACGTCCAAACCACTAATTTTCAAACAAATCATTTCCTTTTTTTCCATTCTCAGCGGAGTCTCATTCCTTCAGGAAACTGCCACAGGTGACTGGTGTAACACAAAGCTCAGTGACTCCGGCATAATGAAAAGGGGGAGATTAGAGAGTTAATGGCCCCAGCTGCTACTATAAGCTTTACTCTTCCCGGCTGCACTCAGTTTGAGAGGCATCATGTTGCAGCTCCTTCCCCTGTGCCACTCTCTAGCATGGTTGAGGAACTCTCCAGAACAAGAACAACACAGTTTCGGTGACGTCTGCCAGACGGAGAAACCCAATCACGCTCTTTTGTCAGGAGGCCCCCTGCTTCCTCCTGCGCAGAGCAGAGCTCTTCCAAACTCGCAGAGGCCAGGCCCTCGTCTCTGCCGTGCTGCCGTAAATCCAGCGACCCCAGCACAGCCAGGGTTTACACGGAAGAACGAAGGCCGGGGTCGGGCCCGGCGAGGTGCTGCTCATCACGCAGGAGCTGAAGAGGGACCAGCTGTCCTGGGGGGAGGCTACGCTCGGTTGTGCTGCGGGGATGGGGAGCCAGCCTGGCCCTGGCTGAGCATCAGGAAGGGGACAGAAGGAGAGGAGCTGTCTCCAGCATCCAACAGCCTGCTGCAGAGGATCGCATCCAACAAACCTCCCTCTGTTCACAATAACCGAGGGTAGCTCTATTAAATGCGTATCTATAAGAAACCTACCCACTGTCAGGTGACTATAGCCAAAGGAAAGTCAGACAGCTGTGTGCCAGATATGCGGCGTACAACTGCACATATTCAGTGGCCAAACCAATGCAGAGGAACCGTAACCATTTCCTACAACACGGGTTGCGTGAGGGACTCCAATCCATGCACTCTTTTCTCTGTTGGCATCACCTCCATCTTCTTTTCCTCCATTAATTTCGAGCGAGTGAGTGGGGAAGGGAGCTCAGGCAGGAGCCTGTGCTTCCCAGGGCACAGGGGTGCTCACCTCCCTGCAGCCAGGGCATTGCTCAGCCATCCTCTCTCCAATGAGGCCTTTTCCAGGGCTGACGAGGTGCCTTCTACTGCTCTGCTGATGGAAGTGGCGCCATCCCCTTCACAATTCTCCCCTGCCCGATGCCCACCGAAACGTTCTGCCTCGGCCCCGCACAGCCATTAGGTGCTTCCCCACCTCTCCCTGGTGGGGAAATGAGATGAAGAAGACCAGCCACACGGCTCCTTCATTCGGCACAGCTCAACTCCAGCCAGCCACACCTTGGTGGCCAGCCTTATTCCCGAGGGATTTCCCCACAGTTGTGCTATGCTGAAGTTTCCTGAGGTGCAAATGCACACGTGCAGCACAGATGTGCCAGCAGCCGGAGAATCACTTGAGGAGCTTATCAAGTGATTCAAATGAAGCTCATTGCTTCAGCTCAGTTCTCGGGCTTATTCTTTTCATTTCCTCAACTTTGAAGCAGTTCCTGACTTTATCGCACCTTCCACACGCCTGATCCAGTTACACTCGCCCCGCTTCCCGCCTCCGCTAGCTCCCTGTCGGGCTCGGGGGTGACGGATCATGCCCCACTCTTGGAGTCCAGCCACCTCTCCACCCCATCCCAATATGTTTTGCATCCCAGGATTCACAAAGCTCTTTCCCATTAGGACACTGCTAGGTACACAGCGACAGTAATAAATGGCTTCAAGAAAATCTCCCAGCCCTTCCTATTTATTATAAACCAGTGAGATGCCAGTACCAATGAGTAAAGTATTAAAATACACATAAGATTCTGCTTGGAAACATGACTTTTTCTCTTGTTATTCGTGAATAAGGATTGTATTTCCCAGGTAAATTAACTTGAAACAAATCACTATGATCCCTTATACGTACGTTTCTAAAGTTAGTTGAAATGTGAATTTTCCAACAACATTTCTTATTTGTTTTTCAAAAGGCCACTCAAGCTTGCAGTGACAACAAATCCCCCCCTTCCCTTTACTTTAAGGGAAATAAATATTGTGGAGAAAAGGCAGACCGCTGGATCAGTAACAGCTTCAAGTCCCTCACCCCTACAGCTCTGGTTATTCTGAAAAGCAGCCAGGAGATGCCCTGCATGGAGCCAGGAGCCCTGCAATGCTGACGACAGGAACCAGCATTTTATTTCACTCGTTGACCACCCCCTGCCCCTTTCCTTCCCCATTTTTCTAATGACATGCTTATGAGAAAGTTCAGGCCCGAGCAACTTTGCTCTGCTCAGACCCAGATTGCTCCTTCACCTTATCTGCACATACCAAGTACCCTGAAAGAACCAACATATCTTCTGAATTATTTATAGTGTATGGAAATGATAACAACATAGAAATCTGCTATGATTTAATTAATTATGAATAAGTAATAAGGTAATGCTAGCAATACTTTTAACTGAAAAACCTATTTATAATGAAATGGTTTCTTATAAATAATTAGAGCAAAACTGTGTGTTTCCACCACTTACATTTAGGGCCTGATTCTTCCTGCACTTCTGGTGTAACTTCACCCACAGGGATGCTCCCATGGAGCTGGTGAAATCAATGACAGAGCTGTTGGCAGGATGGGATCCAGTTTAGGATTAGAAGGAGAACGGATTGCAAAAGAAAAAGGTCACATTTTCTGTTTCATTTTTTAAACCAACTAAGGGCCAGCAATTCAGTCCCTAAAAGACAAGCTTTGCTTTTCGCCTGGAGAGTAAATTCACCTTATTTTGCACATGTATTGCTTAGCATTTGCTCTGCCTGTCCCTGGTGCCAGCCCGGGCCTTAGCTCAAAGGAGTGATGAGCAATTTAGACCAGCTTCCAGCTCCCGCAGTCAACAGGCAGAAGCAGAGATGGATGGCACCTAATTTAGCCTTTTTTTTTTTTTTAAGTAGATGGTCTCACTGCAGTCCTTTATCTCTGCTTTGAAATCAGGCTGGTTTTTAACTCTGATCAGGTGCAAACTGCTTCATGGAAGCACTACTGGGTTTTGGCTGTAAGCAGTAAACAGAAAGGATGCTGCATTACCGTCACCTTCTTGAAAAGGGACAAAATTAAAGAGGAACACATCTCGCAGTCCTGCTTTCACTGACCTAAGTCAGGGTTTTGCTTAGGAGAGGAACTCAAGGCAAGCTGGAAAACACATTTCACTCAGAGGCCCAGCCTGGCTCCACCAGCAACAACCCCAAATGCACCCGGTTACCCCTCTTTGCCTTTCTCAGCTGAAAGAAGCCTGTTCTGGAGCAGGACCAGTACGTCTTCCTACAGATTAAGCACTGCTTCAGCTTTCGGAGGGGCTTGTATGAAATTCTCATGCAGGAGCTGAAAACCTGTAATAAAATTAGGCTCAGTAAAGGAAGAGAAAGCCCTCTGCCAACAAAAATAGCTGCATGCATAGCCTTTGACAGGCCAATTGTAGCCCATGAGCCGCTAGCTGAACTCCCTTGGTCACCATCAGGATGGCCCAGGCAGTGCCACAGCACCCTTTTGGAGCTGCTCAGGAAGAGCTTAAATGAGCCCTGAGGTCGCACCCCATGCGAAGGGTGAACATGGCCAAAACCCAACCCTCTTGGACAGCCCCTTCCCCTGCGGGCATCTCTGAAGGTGCTCCCCCAAGGAAAGCGCTGCCAGTAGCAGGGGCACCGGGGAAGGACGAGGGGGGGCTGGCAGGGCAGGTAACCCTGTCCCCCCTGCAGCCAGGGAGCAGCTAAAAAGGGAAACCAGAAGCTTGCCTACACAAACCAGATTTATTGGCGCTGCTCCAGTGCTTCGTGGACTGTTATCCATCAAAAGCAGCACTGAAATTGGCACTCTTCACAGAAAAGGAAGGGATCCACCCCAAAACACTAAATGTCAGGAAACTTTTGTGACACAGGATGAAGAAACACATGCTGCTGCTGCAGTTCAAAATGTTCCTGCTCGGAAGATAACCGGGAGGCAGCATGGCCGGGCCGGGCTGCCAGTCCGCACCTTCCACCAGCGCCAGGACCACACAAAACCTGCAGAGCCTTTGCTGCGAGTCCTCCCCGAGGGGTGGCCGGAGGCCAAGTGACTAACCACCCAGCATGCACCTCCGTTCCCAGAAAGTCTCGCTACCTGGAAAGCCTTGCTGTTAAGAGGCGGATTTCAGGAAATAACCGAATTGTGGAGGAGAGGAGCAGAAGTCAGACCTCCATGTTTGCAAGTTAATTTTAACGCGGTCAAACAAGGAGGTCTGGGCAAAGAGCCACAGTAACCCAAAGAGGCAGAACAAGTGAGGTGAAATAATGGTCTGGATTATAAAAATATTAATAGGGGGTATAAAGTAGTCAGTTCAGTTATGGGCACAGGTTACTTGTCTCTCCAAAGGAAAGCAGAGAACCTACAAAAATGGAAGGGCTCTCACAATATGAAGGTAATCATCAAAATAGCCATTAAAAAGCACAGCTAAAAATTGTTGCTTCACGCTGTTTACCATCGCTTGTTTCCTCCAGGAAAGCCAGAAGGCGCAGCTTAGATGCCTAAGCAGAAATTTTGAATTCATTAAAGTCCCTGGAATGACAAGTTAAAGCCCCAGCAGGACCCATCCAGCCTCCTTCTTCCCAGGTGCAGGGCAGCCGATACCCAGCACCGCTAGTGCGTGAAGTGTTTTGTTGCCCAGAGTTAATAAAGATAGCACGGTTCTTTCTGCAAGAAAAAAGAATGCCTGCCTTCTGTAATTTCCAAAGGGAGGTTGCCCTAACAGTATTGCCATAGGGAAAAGGGATTGAGCCCTATTCAATCACCACCACAAAATCGCAGGGAAGTTAGTGGTGGGTTTTTTTTAATTATTACAGTCTGAACAGGTCTGAAAGTGCAATAGAAAAGGTGGTGCTTACGCTGGTTTGGCTTCATTGCAATGCATGAAGTGGGATCTGTGAAGGCATGAGTCAGTGTGCAGGGGCTGATTTATTTCCTGATTTTTGTGAAGTGAAAGAAAGGTGATGTTCAGCATCACCTTCCCCTGCTCCCATTGAAGTCTTTCATACAGTACACTCATTTTTGAGCTTTCTAACTATCAGTTGAGGGATGATGCATTTTCAAAGACAAAATTCTTTGTTCCTAGTGTTTAGCAGCAACTGAATTAAGACCGAAAAAAAGTTTTAAATAGTCTGGACAAAATTAAACGCCTCATTCCGTTATGCAGTTGTTGCCTAATATCTGTAACTCCTCTTACTACTGGACAGTTGGAGAATGTGACACTCCTATAAAAAAGGGTTGGAGAAAACCTGGATTTCTGGTGGAAAAAAACTTAAGGGAATGTATTTGGAAAAAAAAAATATCAGGCCTCCTTCAGCTCATAAAGATGCAAAAAGAAGGAAAAAAAAAAAAAACAAAAACAACGGGAGGGAGAAGGGGAAAGTCCAGCTTACTTTATTGTGCCCCTGGCCAAGCGGGTGGCAGGGTGAGGCCCCGTCCTCGGCAGCCCACCGCCTGCCCACTTCCCAGCCGCCAGCCAGCTGCTCCGGCCCGGCAGTGCGGGAACAGGAGGAGTTGTTTCCCACTGCAAGGAAGCAACCTGGTGAACCAATAACCCCTTTCATCTCTGTTTACTCATCTTGTGTTTTTAAATGGGTGCCAAAAAAAAAAAAAAGAAAAAAAAAAAGGCATGATGCATCTCTGGGATGGGGGAGGGGCAGGGAATAAGTGTTTTGTAGTGGAAAAGGGTAAAAGAAAATGCATAGTTGGCATTTTTGGAGGGAACAGTGAATGCCCTCCTTCCCAGAGGCAGAGACTGAGGTCTCCCTGAAAATCAGAGGCTCCCCAGGGTTTCCCAGGGAAGACACAGCTCTCTGCTGGGGAGGGCACCCTGCTGCCCTGCCGCCTCGCAGCAAGTGACCAGGCAGGGTGCCCTGGGATGGGATTGGGGCACCCCAGGACTGGGGACCACTGGAGCAAGCAGCAGCAGGTCAGGGGGGCAGAGAAGGGGACCCCGAGGTGGGGGCATGGCCAGGTGCTGTGCAGGGCAGGGTGGGTTCTCAGCCCTGCCCCGGTGCTGCGTGGAGGTGGGAGCTAACGAGCAGGGATGCTTCTTGCGGTGTTTGCCGAGTCAAAGGTGATGGGAGGAAGAAACACCTACCGCAGCGGGAAGGTTTCATGAACTTTTCCTGGCTTCTCTGTGAGTTTATTTTATAGGGGGCTTCCACTTGACGCAACATTTTGGGGTTTAGCATGTGCTCTGCTATCCCAATCTCTACAAAACTGGCTCTTGAGTGGCAGAAAGAAAAGCAAAGTTAGGTGACTTGTGTATAAAAATAACTGCAGAGTCATCACCCCATCTTCAGTGCACCTATGCCAACCAAGCAAGACAGCCATATGGACGCTAACATGCACTTAGGTATCTATAGGAGATGTCAGTGTTTCTTCTTCCCCAGAAGGGAGGCTTCAGGGGGGTTCAGCCTTTCAGGGAGCTCAGTGATTCAAATTTGAACCCTGCACGTAGTGCTCAAAGCCCATGGCTTGCTCCAGAGGCTGCCGGAAGGCAGTGAAAGAGTTACCTCCGGAGCGGCACCCCTGGGTGATGAAGTGGATAAGCAGGCACTCCATTCATCTGCTGAACGGCACTGCCTGACCTTGGGCTGGTGCAAGGACTCGGGAGTCCTGCCGGCCTACATGGGATCCCAGGGAGGGCGGCTGGGCCATCCTGCGGCCCTGCCCGGAAGCGGCGAGGACCGCCCGCTGCAACGCACCCGCTGCAGAAAGTGAATCCGTACGTTGGCCAGGCCCACCTTCTGTTTTAACAGCGGAAAGAAGTTTTCTTGTTTTTTTTGTTTTTTACTTGCCTTGTTGTCTCTGGGAGCACAGACTTGAAGGTGCAGTATATCCTGGGCTGGACCGTGGCGTCTAAACAAACAAAAGTCCACTTTGGGAAAGGGCTTTTTTTTAAAATTATTTTTCAAAAGCTGCAGCTGGAGCTACCGAAATGCAAATACTTGGGGAGGAGAAACGTGAAATGCTGAGGGCTGCGCCTAATTATTGGACACCTCCCGCCCGTAGCCCTGTTGTGGCAAAGCACGAGCTGAAGTGGTAGGAGTCAGGGCTACAAACGCCTCGATTTACAACGAGCTCAGCTACTCCCGGTGCCATTAATTTCCGCACAGTGCAATGTTTTCTCCTCCTGCCTGAGGAGAGGCTCTGTTCATGCGGGGACTGCAGCTACGCTGCCATAACACCCTGTGGCCCTGGACACCGCACGGGGTGTCCCACACCGCTTTGGGGGCAAATTAGACATGGGGAGTGGGTGCAAGTGGCAGGGCAGGTGCCACCCTGCAGGCGAGCCGTCAGCCCGGGAGGGCGAGCGGGTGGCTGGGTGCCCCCCAGAGCGGCGTCCCATCCCATCCCACCAAAAGCAGCTGCCCCATCAGCAGGACAGACAAGCTGGGCTTGGCCTGGACGCAGAAGGAAAGGATCCAGGGGCTCTGTTGACATAACAAGCCACTAGAGAGCACTCTCAAATGTATTTATACCCTTTGCCTAAGTGCTAGTTCATAAAAACACGCGGTTGCCATGGCCTGGTTTACAGCACATCTAAAAAGAGAGCTCCCAAACATACCAGGTTTTCTGAGGCCACCGCAAAGGCGGTCAAAGCCTCCCTTGTGCGGCGCCTTTCCCAGCCCCCGGGACCCGGGTGCAGGGCAGCACCCACTGGCTCCGTGCACCCCCTCTTGCCCTGCACTGCTGCCTGTTTACAAGTAAGTGTCTGAAACAGTATTAAAAAAATTTTTTTAAAAATATTGCCCTTGGGCAACTATAGCTTTTTCAAGTTTTGTTTTTTTTATATACAAAAAAGCACAAGAAGTATTTAAAGCTCCTAGCTTCCTTATATTTAGTGCCAGAAGTAAAAAGAAAATATGTAAAAATGGCAACAGGTTAGTTCAGCAGCTATCAACAAAAGCACTGTGCAGGTGATCTGCCAGGAAAAAATATATTTGAAAAAAATGTGATGGAAGTGGGTTTGGGGAAAAAAAAAGCACACATTCCTCATTAAAACACTTTTAATACTACACAAATTACAGTATCACCTTTTAAAAAGTTTAAAAAGGAATATTAACAGTAGCACTGTTGCAGCTAAAGCACTTCAAAATAATTAAAAAAAAGAAAAGCTTGTAGCCCAGGAAGTAGTAAATTGGTATAAAGGGAGAATCCACCACACCAGAGCGTTATTGTAACTCAGTAAAGCAACAAAAATGAAAAAAGCAACATTGAATGTGAGAAAAATGAGCTATGTACGAACACCCTCAAATTTTAACTTTCTTCTTTTTTTTTTTTTTTTTGGTTTCCTTTTGCAGTTCTTAAGTTTCACGGTGCAGATTAGACTTGGCCGAGGTACCGGGGCTGAATGTCAGCTGAGCGAGCACAGCCACCGTGAGCCATTTCTTTTCCAGCTACGTTGTCCCCGAGGCCACCGCCTGGCATCACTGGCCAGGGAGTCTCCATCCTCTCCAGCAGTCACAGAGCTGGGGGAGCGGGGCAGCTGGTGGGGAGGAGGAGGAAGGCGTGCTCCCTTACAGGCCTCTCTGCCCAGTCACACCAACATCCCTCAGCCCCAGAACACGGGTACGCTTTGTCAGGAGCAGGTCTCACCCTCAGCAGGCTCAGAGCTGGGCCACCTGATAACACAAAAGGTGGGGGGGGCTTTTTTTAGGGAGGCTTTGGGGTTTTGGTTTTGCTTCTTTTTTTTTTTTTCAAGAGTAGGGATACCATCTTAATCAAAAACATGAGCTTCATCCCACGTGAGGTATTATGCCAAGCAACTTTGAAGAACTTGTTACCATCTATCAGCTCAAAATCCATTTTTTTAATAAAGTGCCTAAATACACATTTACACAGATCATAGTGGTTCCAAAGAATCCTTTACAGTTTGTTTTTTTTATATATAGGTATATATATATAGGTGTGTATATATATAATGTGCGTTTTCTTCAAATTGGCTAAATGTGTTTACATAAGACACCAATCTTGACTATAGGTATAAGTTTTAAAGCGTAATATTGACTCAATGGATTTGTTTATCATGCAAGTCTTATCTAATATTACATTGACCTGTAATATGGAACACAATGTAGTGGGTGTGCTCATTAAACACTTCATAAAAAGTTACTGTGCATGTGCAGTTCTGATTTTCAAATACTAATAATGACCATTTCTTTTTTTAAAAAAAAAAAAAAAGAAAAAAAGTCTTCCAAAGAAGACCTACTCTGCATTAAATTGCAGTCTGAACATTATCACAATAAGAACAATTTACTAAAAAGCACCCAAAATTCTTCAAATTATAGTCAGCTGAACAGATTTTTCCTCCTCCTCCTCCTCTTCCGATACTGAAAGTGTTTATTAGCCTGTCCCCGGGAAGGGACGACCTCGCCACCCTTTTGCTCAGAACAACCGCTTAATAACTGAGTTATAAACACCTCAACAGAAGGGCTCGTACAGCTGCAGCGTTGCCAACGAACTATAAACAGCACAAAAACATCACTATAAGACTCGAACTATTTCTAGTAACCAATGATTTATTGATTTTAGAAGTCTGCTTGGTGATGCAGAAGCGTGATCAAAAGAAGTGGCTTTACAAAAGAGTTCTCCAAAGTAGCTTAAAAGGCAGGGCCAGGGCCATTATGTGCAGCCCTAATTGCTTTCATTTCAACCAGTTTATGTTTTCATTTGCAAAGAATAGCAGTAGGTTTGTTTCGAGCACACGTAATAAGGAAATTACAGGTTTCCTCCACCCACATTTGGGCTGTCACTGATATGCCCGCAGGCAATCTGGCAGAGCCTCAGTCACCGCTGTCACTGTACCACACCGTACCTGCCACTACTTGGAAATACCGGGTCAGCGATAGTAACAATAGCAACAGCACTAGAGGTGACTGATAAGCAAACTCAAAGTCCACCTGCACTATCTGAAAATTAAAGTAAAATTTATACAAAAAAAATCATGTCTCTCTCCCTCCTCCCCAGCTTTGTCCAAAGACACAGAAGCCCCAGAAGTGACGCTGAAGACCTTCAGAGATGGCAGTGCTATGTTGGCGCCTTCGCCAATCGTATAATTAAGTTCGTTATCAAAATTCCACGTTACGGTATGTAATTGGTGAATAAATGCAGTTTTGTAATCTTACAACCGATCACGTGAACTGCGGTCAACTTTGCCTTTAAAAAAAAAAAAAAAAAACAACAAACCACCAAACCAAAAACAAACAAACCCAGAAATCCCTAACTCAACAGCGCCTCTGGGACACCTCCCCACATCCTACTCTGGAGGCAACTTCCCTTGAGAAACACGGAGGAATTTGGGACTGGATCTGACAGATCTGCCATCGCAACCCGAGCCGCGCGTTTCTGGGAGAAAGCTCTCCTGCTCCCTAAGCTCGCCTGGCCAGCAGGATGGCAAAGGGCATCCCTGCCTTGGCTAGCCACTCTTCTCCCCAACCGCCTCAGACCAAGCCTGCATGCGACCAGCTCTACAGGACAGGGGTCAGGAATAAGGAATCACAGACAGTAAGGCAATCTTTACAATGTCAGAAAGTGTATTTGGCATTTAAAAAAAAAAAAGAAAAAGAAAAAAAAGAAACGAGTGCATACAAATACAGCTAGAAGCATTTCTGGTTTGCCAAGTGCTCTCTAAAAAAAGCAGCGCAAGTCACAGCCTACATTGAACAGTAACTGTCACCAGGGAAGCAC
>VYZW01040401.1:30542-40749 GCA_013401315.1 Balaeniceps rex | reverse complement strand
GAGTTAAAACCAGAAACGGTGAAGATAATTTAGCTGCATGAATGCCTGCTCTTCAGTAAAATGCTGCCAAAATTAAATAGGAATGAAACAGCACTTTGTAGTCATTGGTCGCTCAGCAGGGTTTGCGTAGTTAAAAACCTAAGTGAAAAGGGTGATTGACCTACATTGCTACTAGCTTAGCACAGCTGTACTTTCATATTTTCGCTGCATCCAAGGAAGCTCATTATTTAATACAACTGAGTTACATGTAATTGTCGGTCTTTCATTTTACACTTTTAGGGGCCAGATATTAATCTCAAATGTGCGGCAGGCATTACTGTGCATCTGGAAATATCCACGGCCGCCCATTTGCACACAAGGCTAAGAGGCTGGATCGCACACAGTTGCACCTGAAATTAGGAGGTTGCCCAAGGGTAGGAGGACCTCACAAATATGCAGAAATCAAACGAGCAGATGGAACAGAAAGCAAATCCCTTGGCACCCCAAAGGCAAACGCTCTGCTGTTTCCCTGTTGTTTTGAGTAGAAGCAGCCTAGAACGCACAACCAAAGTGCATTTCACACAACTCATACCTGCGGTTTAAATAAGTAATAACGTTCCAGTTAACAACCAGTTTGACATGTTAACAGCCTAAGGGCTGTTAACATAACGACTGGTCATTAATGGCAGTAATGACAGATTTCAAAGGGAATATTGTGCTTGTAAGTGGACATGCTGCCAGTCAGAAGAGAGGACAGAGCAAGATAGGCTGATACATTAAGATGTCACCGTACAGCTCTGGAAGGAAAAAGGGAAAAAAAACCCTTCTTGCATATTTCACTTACTGTAAATGGACTTGAAATATTGGCGCAAACCTGAGTTCCTTAAATTAAGTTTTCACTTTCTAACCCAAGAGTGTATAAGGAGACAGAAGCCTGCAGGGGAATTATACTCTGCATATCATTTTCACTGAGTGTGTTACTACTAACATTGAGTCCTTTCTTCACTCAAGTCAGTTCTCATCCTCATTAACAAAACAGAGTTCATTCCTGCTGCGGCCACCCTAATACCCTTGGTGTTGTACGCCACCTCCAAAACCACTGGAACGACTTACATGAATCAGATTCCAGGGTAAAGCCTCTCACACCCAAAGCATCTTCCAAGCTCATTATCTCATTAAAGACTTCTCCCATCCCCTCAACCCCCCCCAACCCAGAGAAAAAGCTTTCAATACAGTAAAATTAACTAATTTTACCAAAGGAGAGAGCTAAAGCAAAGCAAGTATTGAAGTTCTGAGGATACAGAGTATTTATAAAAAGCTCACCAAAGTGGGTACCTCAGGGCTCAAATGTGGAACAAGAGCGTGCATCAGGGCAGAGGGAGTGTTCAGTTTTTCAGCAGGCATCTCTAAATGAGAGATACTGGAAGTATCTTTGCAAATAGCCAAAGACACAGTCACACAGTTTGCGAATTTAACCATGAATGTTAAAGCACCCAAACCAGCTACATTATTGCTTATAGCATCTGTAGAATGGCTGTCTTATTGAAAGACATAATGAACACAGAGAGACAAGTTAATAAGCAATTTTACTCTTTATAGTACCATGCAAGACACATATCCTCTAGAGGGCACCACATAAATTAATAGGAAGCTAGAACAGTTTTATATGTAGCAAAGGCTCCCTTTATGGTTAAAAAGTAAAAAAAAAATATTAAGAGGATAGTTTGAAACTGTAATCGAACCCTAATCTGATCATTAGTACAAAGTAATTTGTTCTTTAAATTCATATCAAGTGCGTTGCTAAATATGAAAGCTTATTTGACTACAAAGCTAGAGAACATTTAACTAGTTTCTACATTAGCATTAAAAAGATCACTTTTATAGGTTCACTGCATAACTAAGTAGATAAGATGCAATGAGGCAAATGACTATCTGCAATTACCTTAAGTGCATCAGTTTGAAGTTTAGTGTAAATACCAAGTTTAAATCTATGCACTCACAAGAATCCCTAAAAAAGGCTCATGACAAGATAGCTTCATTAAGACTTGATAAACCCGGAGACAATAATCAGAAACATCTTAAAGCTGATTATAGGATTTCTCATGTATGCTGGTTTCACTGGTGCAAAATACAGTGTATTAACAAATAACTGAAACAGCAGTTTTGAATGTGGTCATGACAGACAAAAAATACAGTCTCCTTTCTCTGAATCACTTAGTATGAATTTTAATAATCTGTTAGCAAAATATTTACTCCTGTTAGACCTTCAAAGACCAGAGAGCAACAGCATGTGTTTGTGTATCTGTGCTGGAGAAATGCTTTGCTCATATCTCTATTACTAGATCACTTTTGGTTTTGATTTTAAACATTTGATTTTAAAACGTTGAATCTGCTGCAGTAGCACTTGGGAAATTCAGTAAGTTCAAAGTCTCCAGTAAATTTGGAACTCGGATCAAAGAGCTATAGCAGAGTTTTCTCACTCCTGCAGGCACTTGTTGTAGAAAGATTCTTAAAATGGGTTTTAAAAATTAGGATAAGTGTTACCTTTGCCCCAGAAGCTATTCCAACCCCTCTCTATAGACACACGCTTTAAGATCACAAGTGACCTAGGTTCACATACAACAATTCCCTTCTATTCAAACAGTTCCCTGCCAGTTTTTAAAAGTAAGGTTTTGTTACCTACTTCTTTGGCAGCTTTAACACAATGGCTTTAAGATGCAGACTCTATGCTAACTTCCCAGCACTCTATCTTGTGTTCATCTGAGTTTTAATGGGTAGGAGAGCACTTTTACCAATAAGTAGTCCAAGCCCATGCCTGAAGAACCCTGATCTGCCTTGCAGCCCCAGCTCAACAAATGCACAACGCATTTGCGAAGGTTTCTGTTCCACTCTAGAAAAAAACAGGTTGTAACGTGGAGAGCCAGAATACCAATGGTTGTTAATAATGCTTTAGTCTTGATTCCTGTTCCAACCTACCCATGCTGTACAGCTTGGGAACTGATCAGTGTGTGGGAACCTCCTATTTGGTACCTGTGCTTAAACTGAACTTGTAAGTTGATGCATTCAAAGAGAATTTTAATTTTTCCCCAATGTATTACTGGCTTGAATGTCCCTTTAAAAGGAAAAGGCTTCACTACAGGGGCAGGGGAAATATTCCCAGAAGTTCATATTAGCCTGGAGCAGCGAGTCCCATTAGGCCCCCTCTACAGGGAATGGAGGAAAGATGCTCCTATAGGAAATAGGTGTTCTGAATCACCCCAGAGGAGCCTTTTCCATCTATTTACTATTGAGAGCCTAGGGAGACTAAACTTCCCAATTAAACTTAGCTCCTGCAAAGCAGCCCTATTTATTCACACACAATCTGCAGATAAACTAGCCTGGTGCTCCTCATCAGTACTTTGCTATGAGTTATACCTCAGATACTTTTGAGAACGTAGGTCCACAAGCAAACAAGAAGACAGAAAAGTCAGGTGATGATTTGCTATCTCTGAGAAGTGGCAACAGGTTACCTAGCATCCCACCCAGATCACCGAGTTAAATCAGGACCACAGTGGATTTGAGCCTACTAGCTACATGATTATTTATCACAGAGAAGACAGTGGCCATCTCGGTCCAGCTTCTAACAGCTAAATGGCAACATTCATAAAAGCTTCCAGTGCCACAAAATGAAATCCCTTGGCAAACTAAGAGGATGAAAATGGGTAAGCAAAGACGAGTGAAGCACTCCTCACTTACAGAGTCCAAACCCTGCACTGGAGCTGGTAAAAACCATGTGCACGGTTTCAGGCCGCTACGCCTAGCCACCACTGTGCTGCTAGGAGGAGGAGGAGACCACCAGCTCCTCAGGAGCACGGTGTTGTGGAAGCACAGGGGGATTTACTCTCTTCCTCCTCTGAGCACAGGACCCCAGTATTAGCATCAGAAAACTGAAAACCACCTGCATGACCTGGTTATGTGTGCTTCTTGATTCAGATTTTAGTTTTATCTCCGTATTTCAGTATTTGTTTTCTCATCCTCCACATATACTTGGCCTTGCAGCTCTCAAGTACTGCATATGCAATAGCAACTACATAGGAAGGGCTGAACAAATTTACCAAGTTTGTCAGTGAATGCAAGAAGGACGTGGCCTACCTCAGATAGTCTCTGCGACAAAGGATAAGGTTGGCTTTGGTGTACAAGGTAGAGCCCACCTCCCCCAGGCGACAGTCACAGCAGGCACATTTCAGGCAGTCTTCATGCCAATATTTGTCCAGGGCCTTTAGAAGATACCGGTCTTTAATCTTACGGTTGCAGCCAGCACAACCTTTCGGCTTGGTGTCTGGCTGGACTGAGAGCATTTGTATACCTGAAACACAACAAGACAAGAGAAGAGTGAAAATAGATATTCTCTCGAGTGCAAGTCTCACCCTTTTCTTCCTCCACCTTGCCGCTCCCCCAACACCCAGTTCATTAAAAAGGCAATTGTGTAGATAGGATGAAATAACCTAGATAGTCCACAGCAAGCTGAAAACAACGTTAAGATAAATTTGAGAGCAGAAACTTCCACTGCTCTAAGTTCCACAGCTTCTCTTTAACACCTGATTTACCTGTTCTCTTTGCTGAAAAGAAACAGGATTAAAAAATTAAAATGAAAAATTAAAACAGTTCAGTTGAAAAGTCATCCACTTTCACCCAAAGTATCCAATATTTAGCAACCAAAAATTTAAATAAACAGCATATCTATGATGGCATACATAGCTAAATCTACATATTTCGACCTATTTGCACTATCTTTATAAAAATGTAAAAGCACTCCAGATCCTAAAGAAGAAAAGACTCAAGCTATTAGAGGCACAGGGCCAGAGTTTCAGGGAGGTTTGACATAGACATTTTGGTGCTGGCGGGGGGGTGTTTTGTTTTTTAAGTTTTTGGTTCTTTTTAGACACATGAATGAAGCAAACAGATTTCCAGAGACTTCAGTACCAGCATCTCTAGTTACAAACTGCAGTGTAAGGACCTTCTGAAAAATCTGGTTTTAAATAATCTGCACAAGGTCAGAGAGTTGCTGGTTTGTTGGGGTGGGGGGGGACCCCAAATCATAAAAGACTCTGCCCCACTTTCCAAACCCAATTTTAGCCAACAGCTAGTTCGGGACAAGGAGTACAGCAGTGTCCATTAAGTGTATATACCTTTTGATGTAATAGCAGAGAGCATTTAAATAACAATTCAAATGTCTGAACCACTGTTTAAGGGAGGGAACTGGTAAAAGCAGAACACAGTTGAGAGATGGTACGCAGAGCACCGCAGTCAGCTTACAGAGATCCATACAAAAATCAATTGCCCTCAGTTTTACAATAAATGGGGAGAGAAGGTCACTGCCCCAAACCGCTTACAGACTGGTCTCTCTTGTTAATCGCATGAAGTGCCATCCCATTAGACTCAGAGCAATTCTCTGAAAGTCATTTCTTAGAATAAGCAAAAGCCCTGTGGATGCTTTGTTGGACATCAAACAGGCACCAGAGAGAAAGAGAGAACTGACATGCAGTTCGATTATTAGGTTATCTCACTGTTTTAAAGCCAATCAGGGATGTAACTTTAAAAAAAAATACTACTCATAGAGTGCATCTGAATATTACAATGAGAATTTGTCAAAACTGGGGAACAAATGCTGTTGCCAACAAGCAAATCCTACCCCAAAATTCAGCATATGGCAACCTGTTATTATGCAGAGACTGGGAAAGGTCAAATAGAGTCTTGTAACAAAGAAAAGCAAATTCAAGAGCTCCTCATCAAGACTGCTCTACTACCTACTGTTAAGAAAGCTTTACAGTCCCAGCTTCTATCAGATGATCTCAGTTGGTGCTGTAACACACCACTACAGGCAGGCAGGCTCAGGGAGCTAGAACATGAACAAGTTGGGGTTTGGGTTTTTGTTTGGTTTTTTTTTTGGTTTTTTGTTTTGTTTTGTTTTTTAAAAAAAGTTCTCATAAGGAAAACATGAAAATAAGTATAATCCTTGAAGCAATGGTACAGTGTGCCTGTATGGACATTAGCGCTATGAAGACAAGAGGCTAAATGCTACGCTGGCTGAGGCATCCCAGGGATCTGTACGCACATGTGTACGTGGAACACATTGAATTTGTGTGGACCACGGTGACTGCAGAGCCAGTTAAGTGACTTTCCAGGATTACCAAGCTGAACTCCCAAGTTTCACCTGTGAAGCTGATCACTGAATTAGAAACAGTAATTCTTATTACGACACATTAGCACAACAGCCCTGCTCCCCTCTTTGCAATACACTATATTACACATTTTGGAGTGATGTATTTATCTGTTAAATTAGCCATCCAGTGATATGCAGACAGTTCTCCTCGTGGGCACCCCGAAGTACCATGGCAGTACTGCTGCATAACATCTAAAGCTCATAACAAAAGTGTAAGGTCTGTATTTTTCTATCAATAAGTACAAAAAAATGGCATTACTGCCTTCCCATTACTCCCCAATCAATGCTACTCTCGTAGCTCCTACACCACTTACAGGCTCATAAGATCTGTTTCTCATTCACAGGGGGGAGGATGAGATCCAGCGACCTGCACAGGGCTCCACAGTAAATCTACGGCAGATCTGGGAACAAATGCACATCTCTCATCCCAAGCAAGCACCATGAGACAAAGGCTGAGCCTTTACAGTATTTTCAGTTGCCAATTGCCTCCCCTGGATCCAGGGTACATACATGAAGCAGCAAAATAACATGGCTACAAATAAATGACTAAAAGCAGTAAAGATATCAGAGATTTTTGGTAAAGAACCTATACCACACCATAAAGGGAAGTCCTGCTGGATCTATCTAATACCTTCACTTGGTCGAAAAGCCTTAGTCTGTGAAGTTGCATATCACAACAGAGTATAAATACCTGCTAAGTGCCAACAACAAGCTTATCCCCAGCCCCTCTCTTCGGCCACGTAGAGGACAAATGCATAAAATCGGCCACAGTTTGTATCAACTTCCTGAAACTCAGTAAAAAAAAGTTCAGAAGCATGAAGGGCTGTTCTAGGACTTTAATCTTTAGCTTGAGGGAAACCAGGATAAACTAAGAGCGAACACAGTTAAAGGCTTTAAAGAAAAAAAATCTTAATGTAAAAATTTTGTTGCCTGATAAGGGAGCGGGTTAGAGAGCGGAGGCTGACAGTCTGATCCAGGCTGATTTACTGTCCTGCACAGACTGAAGGGAACAAGGTGCCACAGAAACACGGCTAACCAAGTGAATATCTGAGCAAATTGCAATAATCAAGCTGATAATTCCTGAGGTGTATGCTGCAAACGCGAGGTTATTGTATTACAAATAAAACCACAGCTTGCACAATCTTGCACATACCCCTGCACAGTTTGTGAGACATTTGCTACATGAGGAAAGTAGACAGGGCACTGTCATTCCTGTTGGTTAGCCCAAACCCCCTTGTAGAGACGAGTGGAAAGGGGCAGACACTTTATGGAAGTAGTGTTAGCAACCCTGCATATCTATTTTCCTGAGGCTGAAAGAGAAGGTGCTGCTGACATCCCACTGGCAGCATCTTCAGATTAGGGATTCAATCTGCAGCAGCTTTTGGAGGGAAGGAATGCTTTTCTCCTCAGATAGATCTGATCTTTTCGCACTTTACTTGAGATGAAGCTGCTTCTATTTTAATGAAAGTTAAAAAAAAAATCCCCAAACTACTACTTCATTATAAAAAAAAGTTACTCTTTTTTTGAAGTGTAGAATGGATCTAAACAGAACAAAGCACAAAACGGTGCTCCAATAAGTGTTTTATGTATCTCCAAATTCTTTGCACATTCCCTTTTCTTCACATGCCCTGGATTAAATAACTTTATTTTGAAACAGAACATTTGATTACTTTTTTTCTGGATAGTATGAGCGAGCCACCTTAATGGAGATCACCTCACAGACCATCTCTCTTCCCTTTAATGTTCCCATAAGATCTCCAATGCAGTTATACTTTTCAGATACGCGCTTGTGTATTTTTAGCTCTCTCTTAATTTGACAATAAGAATACCTGCAGTTTACCGTCAGCCAGCTTTTCACAGGCTGCAGTTTCAGCATCCATTTATTTCTTAGGACACAGGAAGGACCCTTTCAGAGGCTGACAGCACCCACAAAACCATCCAAACTCCTTGCCGCTAAAATATCACGTAGCAGCACACAGTACTGCTGCCCGGCTGCCCTCCTCTCCCCCTCCCCCAGGAAGGCAGAGCTTATGGAGCACTTTTGAAAAACCACACAATTCCATAAGTGCTACACCTAGGCTGGGGAGATGGGAAAAAAAGGAAAAAAAAAAAAAAAATCAAACCATGCTTTCCCTTCAGTTCTGCAGAGTCCTACCTATGCTCTGCATCACAGAGCAGATCTGTTTTCAGAACTGAGAGATTTCAGTTCCTAGTCTGTCACTGTCAAATGAACCCTTTTTTGTTCACCCCAATATGCTTTCAAGGGCTTCCTCTATCCTTCCCTCTATTCCCTCCCTCCTTCCACCCCCAGTCCCCAAGATACTGCACATAAACTGCAGAGCTGTGTCAGGAATAAGACTGCTTAATGACCATCCACCACCTTTAGGATTTTTGAAGGGAAAACTTCATAACCTGATTTACAGGTTTTTGGATTTCCCTTGGTCTCCCAAAATAACTTTGATGCAACTGATTCCCATCCCTGGTTACTGTTATTGTCTTGTGATGAAACAGTGTCAACCAATTTGTAACTATGAATTTCAGGATGAAGAGGAAAGATTGCTGGAAAAAGCTAAATTAGGCTCCTGGAGGAAGACAGAGAAACAAAAATCCGTTTCACTCCAATCATCACCCTTCTCAAAAAATCAAAGGGAATGAAGATTTGACATAATGAACTGTATTTTGTTAGTGATGTAGTAGCATCTGTAAGCAGGATTGGTCCCTGATGGTGCTGAGTGCGGCACAAAACCCTCAGAACTCAGTTTCTGGTTTGTGGTACAGACAGTCTTTGAAAGGCATGTTAAGGGAGGAGGACTTGGATATTATTATGCACCGGATCACTTAAAAAAACTTTTAAAGACCACTCTCCCCTCCTCTTTCGTGGAGGCACGAACACGGTTCTACCAAGGACAGTAGTATGTACAGCAAGAAAGGGAAAACTTGCCTCTACTTCAAAAAAAAAAAAAATCAGTTTGAAGCAAATTAGGTATCAGTGCACTGGTCTTTAAAAGGCAGCAAACTGACAGACAATATGCAGTCAACAAGAGAGTTAGAGATCTAGTAGAAGATAAAAAGAATACTTTTCCGATGCTTTCCCACTTTGTAGCTTCATCCTAAAAGCATTCAGAGCTCCAATTATTCAGGACAATACACACAGACTTAAAAAAAAAAAAAAGTTAAGGTTTCAGAAGCTAAGAAACATTTCAGAACTCGCAAGTAGCACATCAGGAGTCGTAACTAGTTTTAGATTGGCATGTAAATTGTTCTGTGGAAAATTCTTATTGCCTCCGAGACCCTGCTATTCTGAGTTATTTGACAGTTTAAGGGAAATCATAATTAAAAAAAGAGACATAAATAATAGCCTGTGCAGTGTGGTGCACAGAAATAAGTAGAACCATTTCATTTAAACTCTGGTGAGCTTTTAATTGCCTGGATTGCATTGTGAAGCAGCCTAACGGTTGATTGCCTCCATTATGCTCTCTTGTTCTGTGCCATTCATCCGCACAGTCTCAGCTTCTGTAGTTAACACAACAAAGTAACCGCAACTCCATAACACTCAGTCGTTTTTTTTTTTTTAAATAAAAGTACAGATTTTAGTACTCTGAGTATAGTCTCTTCTGTATACTTTTGAGTTTACATACCATCGTATATAACTAAACTTCACCTCTTGCCCCTTCTTCTACAGAGGAATCTGATTTTTTCTTTATTATTTTTGATTTTTTTTTTAATAAAGAAGGTGGGCTGGAAAGCGGGAAAAGAAAAGAGAGAGAGAAGAGGTTAGGTGAAAGCTAAAAATGGGAATGCAGTCCCACAGCTGGGAGCAGTGATACAGATTAAAAGAATTTGGCCAACACGGCTAGTCGACTGCCAAGAGACACCAAACAAAAGATTTCTCTTCTTTCCCCTTCTCTTTTTGAAAGCTAGATTGGGCCTAAAAGCTTGTTTCTCTCTGTTCACTGGCCCAGAGCATCCCTGCAGGCTGTAGCCCCCTAAGGGACAACACAGCAAATAGATGTACCCAGATCTCAG
>VYZW01040401.1:1790-13996 GCA_013401315.1 Balaeniceps rex | reverse complement strand
TTTTTTGTTTTTTTTTTTTGTTTTTTTTTTCCCCTGGGCCATTTCCTAAATACCTCTGGAGACTATAGAACCTGGCTATAATCCTGAGGAGATCCTATTTTGGATTATTTAATTCTCATAAAACCCCAAGAAAAATATTAATTTGTGAACAAATATGCCATTACATTAAGTAGACACCTGTAGAAAGAATGTAAATATATGAATTCATGCATATCATGTAAAACTTAATCTGAAATTAGGGCAGATCGTGCTAATGAGAGAAGCGTCTTTCCCCTTCCATTGAGAATAAGAACCTGATCTGACACATTTTCTTTTTTAAAAACACCAAGTCCAATTTATTTCCTGTGATAGAAGAGAAAGGGACTCTATCAAATCTACCAGAATGAGCCGTTTTTAAGAGCACGTTTAAGTAAATGGACTTCTGGCTATTCTCTGAAAGTGAAATAACAAGGGTGGAGAGAGGAAAAGGGGGGTGATGATTCTAAAAGCATCTTATTATAGTTTTAATTTAGATGGGCTTTGGTGCTAATGATTCATTAGGTTATGCCCTTTAAATGGTCTTGTCTTGAAAATGCCAACATTTTGAAGCAGACTTAAATATATTTCTCAGACATCAGATCTTGCACTTGTTATTAAGATGGGCTTTTTATTTTTTTAATTTAAGAACATCTTGTAAATTATATACGCTGCAGAACTTTTGCAGTTTTGCTTTCTGCCTCTGGACTGACTGGGGGAGGTAGTAACACGCTGAATTAATGTCTGTGTTTCATTACTTGGAGTAATGCTGTGGTGATGAGATATCTGCAAGGCTCGAAAAGATGAACACGAATTATCATTTCAAGTCCCAGCTACTTACAGAACACAGAGGAAAGCAGGAAAAGACTGGTATATGCAGGACTTCGAGGGATATAGCGTAGAGGCTGATTGGTTACTATTCTTTCTTGAATTTCTGGTGTTTGCGTGACAGCATAAGTTAGCATTTTTCCTTGTTGCTGTAATGTCAAGTCTTGTAGCAGTGTGAGGAAAGCGACTTAACGTGGCTTGCTCCCTTGCCTTATCTTTCATATAGATTTTATATTTGTTGATGGGAGTTATGGTCACAGGACAGAACTGCCCTGTGCTGAGCACTGCACAAACCCGGAGCAGTTGTGGAGGCAGGCAAAGGGGAGACAAAGGGAAGACCGAAGGGAAAACATCTCTGCACATGCTAGTTTAATGTTGAAGCATTTGATTTTTTGGGTGCCTTGCGAAGAGTTAAGATGGAAGGTAATTAGCATGGCTTTGTGGGTGTTTGCAGAGAACTCTTTCAAAATCTATGATGTGCTGTGAGAGAAAACATACACTGGCAGTCTGGAAATGTGACAAGTGGCTTGTAAAGAATGACATCGTGACCTGATGGTGAAAAAGAAATCATAGGGTAGGGGAAAAAAAATATCTTGTGTCTGATGCAGTAGAAGGAAGGAACCAGAGAGCACAGTGAGAGAAATTACATCGGTCCATCCTAAAACATTGGGCTTCAGATAATGGACTTCACAGCAGTGTTTTGCATGAATATAAGGGGAATAAGGCTGCATAAGGTCAAGGCCGGAGGAGAGGCAGTTCCCATAACTATGAAGTAATTGGCATGAATGTGTAGAAACGTGGATCTCAGGACTTGGAAGGAAGGAGTTTAAATGTGAGGGTCTAGAGCTCTTAAGTCGAAGCTGACAACCAAGTTATTGACCAGAATGACAGGACCGTGGTCGTGTTTGCATTGACTGATTGCAAAAGGAGGTGTTGAGTCTGCACTGGTGGTGAGACACCCATGAGAAGGAAACTGGCTCAGATCCTAACTTAGACGGGAGAGGAGGAGTCTGGAAAACAGAACTGGTGGATTCGTGAACTGCTTGGGTGGCTATGTTTGTTTAGAGAGAAGATTGCTCAGAGGGAGAGCTTGCCTTCACTGAAATAAAACAGAAAAAACTAGGGTGAAAGGTCATCTGTATTGGACATTGAGTGGAAAAAAACTTGACACTGAAAAGTCAAAGCTTTATAAAAAATTTCAATAAATGTTTGAATCTGGAAAAATAGTCTGACGAGCTTAGACTGCTTGCTGAAAACACTTGCCATTATGATGGTCAGTTCTCTAAATCTTTTAACAATCATCATAATTTAGAATGTGATCTCTTAAGCTGCTCTTCAGGAGTTTGGCTGCCCAGACCACCTGTGAAACTGAAAGCTTAAATGGTATTGATAAAAAATGAGACAGAGTAGAAAGTACAAAAATCACTGCCCCCCGCCTTTTTTTTTGAGAATGGAAAAATGGAACACCTCAATAAACAGGAGGGATTAAAGAGAAAAGGACGTCTCTATTTCAGGTGACAAATATAAAAATACAATTAAGTTGTGATGTTAAACATTAAGACACTAGCTGAGACTATTAAAAACTAAATCAAACTATATACGCAAGATGAAATTAAAAGTTGTTATCATAGAACTTCATCCAAAAGTCTTTCCCAGAAGGATATTATTGAGAGTCAGGGCTGATTTTGCTGAAGTGAAGAAATTATTTAAATTTAACCTTTTCTTCTGATTATTATTTGTACATACTCCAAACGTATTCATAGCTTCACATAGCTTTTATACATCTCTGTTTCAGCATACGGATAACCTGTGAGCTGATGACTGTGAGTTTGATTTCAAGTTATTTCTATTTGGTTATGGCACTGGAGTGAATTTTTGTTGGACAGATGATTGTAAGCTTTAGAATTAAATTTTCAGTGAAAATTTTCATGGTTAAAAATTCTGATTTTTCTCTGTGCTAATATTTTGTGAGCATTTATCCTTAAAATATCTTGTTAAAGTCCTTGTAGAAAGAGTTTATAAGGACTGGCTTTGCTGTCAAAGACATGCTAAGGAAGTTCAAACAAAAGTTTCCAAATAGATTTATCCTTTACTTGTTCATCTTCTGCCCTTAGCATGACACTTACAAATCAGAAAGTACACATGAGTTAATGTCTTTTAGTTCTCTCTTTGGTAAAATATAATATTAGGGTTGAATGCTAGCAACTGCTGGCTTTTCCTTTTAAACTCTTAATTAATATCATACAATCCCTTCACTTTTCCTTCTCCTTTTTCTCTACTGCTTTCCTTCCTTTGTACCCCCAAATCTTTTCTTCCCCCTATTCGGTCCTGTCCTTATTTTCAGTGTTACATTAGCACTGAAATAGTATTATAGATGCAATAATGTTGTGAGGAGCAGGCCTTTTGGCTTGCTTCTGCAAATAATTATTCTTCTGTGTGCCTAATTATTCTGCACATAATTCCATTTAAAGAGTAAATTTTGAAACTTCTGCAGTGTTTAGACTTCAGGAAACATACCTTGAGAAGGTATTTCAGAGACTCAGTAGAGGATGGCCTTTTCAAAAGGTGGAGCAAAACTAGATATAGCTAAAAATCAAACACTATTCTGCTGATTCAAAAGTACAGTAACCTTTAAAAAAACCCAGCCCACATTAAAAACATCATCTGTAAGTTCACACTGTGTTATGAGCAGTCTAGTTTCATTAAAGCAACAAGGTTGTTTCATTGACAATAAGCTCTCTCTTATGACATTAGTAGACCTCTTCCATGGTCTCTTGTTTTACTGGAGATCTTGCTATGGAATACAGGTATCTAATATAAAACGATGAAGATGCTCCAAGGTATTCCTATGGGAGTTGGTAACTGACTACCAGAGTGTTTTAGATACTTGGGTTTTTACTATATTAAACAGCTACAGTTACTTTACAGACCTCAGAAAATGCATGAAATGACCTTTGCATTTATTTTACACTACTGGGAGCTGCAGAGTTGCAACTTTAGATATAATCATTGTATATGCTGTAATTGTAATGATTGCACAATATAGAATTGTGATGTAACTAAAGATAAGAAGAAAAGGAGTCAATTAACATGCTTCTCCAAATAAATTGATAGATTTCAGAAACTTAATAACAGAAGTTTGTTAGGGCCTCGGCTAGCACTTATTTAAAGACTGGAGCCCCATAAGAGTGTGAGAGTACCAGTGCGATCATGGAATTAGTGATCCAGGTTGTATGAGGGATCAGAGGGGAACTTCTCATTAGAAAGGGAATCCTTTGTGATCATCAAAGTGAGATTTTTCGAAAGCATAAGGTGTTGACCTATTGTCACTGATTTCGGTGGGAATGGAGTTAGACTGCTTTTGAAAATGGAATCCATATTTTAAAATATATTGAATGGTCCGGAATTAGTGCCATATCAGTAGTAGTGAACACTTGGCTTTTACATTTCCATAATGCCCCTGTCAAGAACAGCATGCAGTAGAGTCATTGCTAAACAATGGTTCCTAACATATGGACAGTCTCGGGAGGTAACTCAAACATTAGCAATTAGCATGTTTTGTCACAGTGTTATTTTCAGAGTGTACAGTTTAATTAAAATAGGTAGCAGTGAAACAGTCAGCTGTTTAAACATCAGAAAGATACCTCAGGATTTAAACTGGCTGAAGTTTGCATATTGACAATTTTAGCTAGAAAACATTTCAGAAGTGGTTAAGTTACTTAGAAATATAAGTCCCTGTGACTTTGAATTAATTAACTAGAGGGATTTTTAAAAGTTCCCCAGCTACCAAAAGTATCATTGCATAACGCAGTAGTCGGGTATGTCACTGTAATCTATCATGTATATTTAACCTATAGCAAAATGAATTCATTATCCTGTGATACTGCTAGGCGTTTATATTGCTTTCTTGATCATTGAGAATTAATTGGTTCTGTGACTCAGCTACCTGATCTGGGAAACAGAGTCTGAGTATGAGAAGTAGGGAACCTAAATCCATAGGTAGATAACCAAATAAGTGGTCTGAGATTCTGCTTTTGGTACCAACAGGAACCGGACTTGGATAAACGTGAATGTCTCAATAGTATAAGGTTTATGTCTGCACATAAAATTCCGCTTCATACATGATATATAGCCATAGATTTCTATGTATACACCTGTACATCTACATATATGTAGGCATTTATGAATACAATTAATGAAACTTCATACCTAGAAAAAAAGCATGGGAATTTTAAGTTTACAGTGTTTTAAGGTTTTTTTTTTGGGAGGGAGTGTTGGGGAGAGTATTCTCAGTGGACTAGGATTTCTGATATGAAATTTACCAGCAGTGTAAATAACTATTCCCAGCACAACATTAGACCTAGAATTTAATGTCATAACACAAGCGTTTCCCCTTTTTTTTGTGGACATTTTGTTTTCCCATACCATGAACTTCTAAGGCTTGATTTTTCAGAAAAGAAGAGCATCCACAGCTCCAGATGAAATCACTGGGAGTATGGGGTCTCAGCATTTCTGAAAATTGGGCTCATTTCTGTTCATAAAGTATTGGTTTCAAATACATTTCTATACAGATATTTTTTAATAATTGGGGCAGATTAAATTAAGGTTTTTCAGAATGTCTCTGTTAGGCAGTTGTGAGCCTTTTAACAGAGGGAACAGAATCTGCTTGGTATCTTCCCCATTTGAATTGTCACTTTCTTCCTCCCTATGCCTGATTATACAGCCATAAATTGAGTAAAAATTCCCATTTACCTAATTGGGTTATTGAGTGTCAAGCCTGTTTGCTAAAGATTGTAAAAGATGAGGGTAATATTTGCATTAAAAAAATCCTCTCTTGCCTTTCCCTTGCTTTTCCCTTCTGCATTTGACCAGCTTCATGAAACAAGGGAGAAGATATGAGCATCCTTCCCATTTTTTACAAACAGTGAGAGTTTAACTGCGTTTCCAAAAAGAAATCTTGCGAGGCTGGCCCGTGTCACGTGCAACAGCTCATTGCTGGAATGAGAGCTGGGTGAGGTTAAGGAGAGCCTGGGGTTGCTTGTTGTGGGATGGGGAACTGCTGCTGCCTGCTTTTCTCTGTCTGGGTGTCCCATTAAGGATGAGGGACGGATCAGCTTTCCCTAATGAGCTGTTCTTCGTTATTTGCACATCTTAAGCACAACCAGCGCAGCAGCACGAAGAGTAGTTACCAAAATTAATAAAGGTGTGTCCTGAATATCACCTCACACATCCTTAGCTTTTGCTGCTTCCTTACAACTAATGGGACCAATATTCTCCAGCACAGCTCAGCTGTGTCCCTGCAGTAAGGCTGGAGCAAGACTATGTTGCAGGAAACATGAATCTGCACATGTGTTTTGTTTTAATAGATGCACTTTTTAACCTGGAGATTTTATGGAACTGCGTATCTGTATTTTTATAGCATCCACATGACCTTTGAGATAAAAAGAGGTCTTTTCTTTTAACTCGCAAGTTCACAACTGCTCTGATAGCTCCTTAGATAAAACAGTGATGACCATGGTGTAAATGCTGAGATAGTTGCTATAGGTAGATAGATAGACTGAACTTTAAAAATTCATCTCCTATCTGTCATCATACCCTACATTGGTAAGAGTATGCAATATTTAATATCATACTGTACTTATTTTTTAAATTCCTCAACTCAACCTTTTTTGCTATTATATTGTAATTTTTTAGTTTGTCAAGTATAAGTGCCTCCATTTACATGTACCTCAGGAGAGCCTCATTCGTCCCTGAAAGCTGGAGACTGATGCTCCCACCAAAAGCTGCACTGCAGGGTGACTCCTGCCCTTTGCTGTTCCTCAGCAGCCCTGGTCTCACCATGGGCTAGGAGAAGATGCCAGGTGAGGGTGGTCCATGCTGTCGGACACTGCACCTGTGTCACTGAACTGCAAGGAGAAGTGGTGGGAGTGCAGTGTGCAGTGGGAGGGTCACACCAGGGACCTACTGGAACACCTATGTGCCAGTGGAAATGTGTGCTTGTGTGGTGGCAGTGCTGATAATTGTCTTTAAACTGGGAGAATAAACATTAAGAAAAGTTGCAGCTCCACTGAGCATCAACCTGAAGAGCTCTCAGCTGTGGTGGAGCTTCCAGACCAGCAGAGGAGAAGTCCTTCTGCAATTAGATACCAGGCAGCAGGGGTGAGTGCGTGGGTTGGGAGCAGGAACGCTCTGTGCCTACTTTTAGCAAAATAATTTGAAGTGGGTTTCCTGTTCTTCCCTTTATTTTGTTTCTTACTATGACTAAGAGTGGTTCTCTGGCTTTGTGTTTAAAAGGAATGTGATGGGAACACAGCAAACAAGATGGAGACCAGAGCAGACTTGGAGAATGAGATGCAAGCCATATTACACAGTTGTTCAGTTAAAACATACCATAAAGGACAAGAAAACAGAACATTTTTGCAAACAAGAGGAGTTACAGATACTGTGATTGGAGCTAAAATGTTCGCTTACATGTCTTTGACATGTACATGTTGTGACATGTGCAAAGTCTCGTCCTTTGGCTGCTGGTGATGACTGTGTCATCCAGCAGCTGACTGCATCCACTGTTTTTGTGTGTGTGTATGTGTGTAGAGGACGCAGAAATTTCACAGTAGCTTTAGCCAATGTCCTTTCTGCCTTAATCCCTCCCATTTACATATCCCATCCAGTCAACTTGTGCTGCTTCTGACCTCAAATCCACTAGCCCAATATATGGGTGCTTCCTAGAGAACTTGGCTTGCTCTTGCCCCTCTTGAAGAGCATTTTAGGGTAACCGCATTCATACAGTGTTTCAGCACAATGGCACTGTTTCTTTCCTACAGCGCCCTCATTACGCTGTTTGCTTAGGCTTGAATTCCCACCCCAGAGTCAAGCTAGGGAAAACACTGTCATTGGAATATTTTTTCTTGTGTCATTGCAATGTAATTTATGACATTTGACCACTGTTCAAGACACCCCATGTAACCATGCTTTTGCAAGAGGGAGACGAGAAGCTTGGAGATGGAGTGATTTGTCCAAGCTCATGGCACAGCTCAGTGGCAGAGATGAAGGTAGGAGCTGGGTCTCTTAAGACCCATTTGCATTTGTATTAGTGGTATACATTTTAGTGCTATATCTGTGAATGGTAGTTGTGGATGAAGCGAGTGCAATCATTGCAGTTGCTGGTATGAGCCTACAAGTATTTCACTGGCCAGTGGCAAAAGTTGTCATTTCATTGCCATGCTACAGAATCGTGCAAGGAACTAAAGCAATTTCTAGCCAGCCAGGTATTGCCTTCTGTTTAATGCTACAGGTACAGTGTGGCCACTGCACAAAAACAATCGTGAAACTGCTTGCACTGAAAGGAGGTTAGACTAGATCATGTGTTATTTGTTGAATATAAGGAACGTACAGTATAGCCTGAATAACCTGAATACTTTTGAACAATGGAAGAGAATTGTTATCTAGCTGTGTGATACCTGAAATTGTACATATTTGCCTCAAAAGGGCCTGTGCATTTCATTAGTCTAAAAAACTAACTACCATGAAAGAAAAGTATCTTCTGTTGGATTGGATGCATACAAACACTTGGACTATTAAACACTTGGACTGTTAAACCATTGGACTACTACTAATTTATTTTTACTTAATATTTTAACCACATTTCAAGGACTGGAGGGGAACTGGTCTTTTTCCCCTTGTTCAAGAGCACCCCTGACATAGTAAAGCAAGGTTTATATTTCCCATTCATGCAAGTGTTTGTCAAAATAATTTCTTATAACACTCTTATAGAGGAAAAAAAGATGCAGGAAAAGTAACATCAAAGTGTTTTCAAATATAAGAAAAGTTTTATTTAAAATATATGCAAACAATAAAGCTGGCAAGAATGGTTCAGCCTTTATGATTTGCTTTAACAGTGATCAGTGAAAGAAAAAAGAGTATAGCTCTTAAAAATAATCCTTGGGTTTTTCAGGCAGTTTAGAGGGCTTAAAATATATCTTCTATAAAGACTCCATGACAAATCTGATATTACTTGTACATAGAGACGATAAGCCAAAATCTGCTTATATTAAGGTGAAAATGTGGACATTGACTTCAAATTGGGCTTTTCTTGATGGTCTTTACTGGGACTTGAGTGAGCTACTGTTCTAGCAGAGGCATTGTTGGCTCTTTTTAATGTGGACCCTTTTCCTGGTGTGCAGGAAAAGCTACTCCATTTAGAGGAGGACTTTAGTATTTCAAAATTTGACTTTTCTATTGAGTATGTTTAAATCTTTCATGGTAAGATTTGAAAGGGAGCATAAGGCCAGCGATGTGTCAGCCAGCCATGCTGGTCTATCCAGGTTAGATTGATGGACTCTGGAACAAGCATCTGGGTGAAGTTTTACAGCCAAAACTTTCACAGGTGAAAAAGGTTGATCGAAATTACTGCAGTATGTGGCAGACAGCAAAAGCTTATATGCATTCAAAAATCAATTAGACCAATTCATGGAAAGAAATTCCACACCATCTATGAATTGTGGGGACACCAAGCGTGTGGAAAGTGGGAGCTGGGACACTATACCTAGGAAATATCACAGTTTCCTCTGCCTGACAGGCTGCTGGTGGACATGGGATACTGGACCAGATGGATATGGTCTTTCTTACACTTTTATGAAACGTGTATACTTTGCAATAGGTGTTATAATGTGCCAGTGTAAGCGTATGTAGGGCACGGAGGGCAGGAAGCTCACAAAAATTCAAACATCTCATATAGACATTTTTTGAGCAAATAACTCTTAGATTAAAATAACGAATCACTTCTTATGTTCCCTTATATTTCACTGAAAAATGTGCACAAAAGGTTCAAGTTAAACATTTCAGTTCAGGTGGATTTCAAAGACCATTATTTCTCCATTTTGGGGGACTTATGGCACACCATAAAATACAGTTATTCATGTGGTTTTCTTTGGGCCATGGGGGATTACAGCCCATTTTGCCCTAGAGCCGTGGTGCCAAACAGCTGAAGGTGCAGAGGGACTGGGGAGGTGAAAAAAGCCATCAGGAAAAGAGTTTTTCCAGCGATGGGGCTTTGCCAAGGAAAGCTGATGGCTTCCATCAGCTCTGCTGTGGAAATGGACTGTCAGCAAAACGTTTCCATTTTGCCACACTGTTCCAATCATATCTGCTGTAAGTGACCTTTTGGGTGGTTAACTTCAAAAAGCCAGAAATGTGCTGTGGAGTTGAGGGCATGCAACGTGTCCTGATGAAATGGGATGGGGGCAGTGGGGGGAGTCACTTCCAGTTTGTTGTTCTAAGATTCAGCTTCGGCATCAGCTTGCTGAGAAGGCAGGCATTACTGTAAAGCTAGATATATATGTGTCTGTACTGTACCAAAATCGTGGTGCTGGGCTTCCTTACGTTTCTCGATTGCAAGAATTTACAGTGTTTAGTATAGGTGTATGATACTGGATGAAAAAACTCAACCTCCCACTTTCCTGTGTACTTACGTTTCTGTAAATATATAAAAATGAAAAAATTAAATATATTTTTACAGAGGTGAACAACTGGAAAAACACAGGTATTGACAAAGCGCAAGTCATTTCACAATGAACTAACATGGCAACTAACATGGATTTTGTAGGATAGTGCTAGGCTCGCTGGTCGTTATGGCCATGTTCCTGCCAAGACTTACTCTCCCATATTTTATCATAAGTCATATCAGTTTTTAGGTTGTTGGTTTTTTCTTTTCTTTTTCTTTTTTCTTTATTGGTACAGGCACAGTCTGAGCTACTTTATCTTGGAGAGAAAAGTATTCAGATGTTATGTTCTGAGTGACCATAATTTTGGATGAAGTTCACTTTATTTTATTTTATTTACTTTTTTTGGGACACATCCAGACCCGGTGAGTTGTTAAAGAACAGGGTTATGCCTGCAGCTTCTCAAATAAGTAGCCAATCATCTAAGACAGGTGAATTAATATGACAAAATTCTGATGGGTTGCAATGTAAATTAGATAACAGGATCTTGCTGTAGACGTATAGCTCCTTGACACATTACCTAACCCAGGAAAAGGATTCCTACCTCCCTTGCCTTCTCCCCTTTCCCCCCTTGTGAAACAGCAGTATAATGCACGTTGTCTGAGCCACCAGGTTGGAGTGGTCACTTTTAATTTGCTTTAAGGCTTAGCTTTCAAAGCCCAGTGATGTGTCACAGCTAGTGGTACGCTCCTGCCATAATGTACAGAGAGATTTTGTCAAGATCAGATGGGAATGGCAATAATAGCAAATAAAAATCTAAATTAAGGAAGAGAGAGTAAATAAATTTTTAATCATACAAAATTTAATACTTATGTTAAGGAAAAGAATATTAAAAGTCATTTTATAGAGAGTGAATTTATATTGGAGCTGATTTTAAAGTTGTGCAGCTTTGAGTGATATGATAATCATGTATTTTTCTCCCCCCTCAGCTGTACTAGGGGATTGAAATTTATATACTCAATAACTAGAAAAGAATCATAAAGGATCAGGCTGGAGGAATCTGTCTCACTCCATTTTTTCCTGTCACTCCCATAGCGATTTTAATATTTTTCTTATATCTCTGCTTATTTTCAGTGCCAAACATTGTTTTCAAATACAGTTGGCTTGGAAATGAGTACTTGAAGCTGCAAGCTTGTCGGCAAACTACCATGATTTCCAGGTACTACAATGAAATCTTTAGCTATAAAAAATATAAAATAAAAATAGGATGCCAGAGTCTCCTGCCAGCTGTAAATGCAACTAAATAGTCTTCTTGTGTGCTTTAATATTTTTAACTATTTTAAGCATTTGACTCTTGCTTTTTTTTGTCTTGGTGCTAAGGGGAAAGGGATTTGCAAAAGCTAACATAACAGCACATTTATTTCTTTCACCCTTTTNTTCAAGGAATTTACCCCAGTACAGTTTCAGATAGCTCACAATAGTGACTATTTACCTGTGCCTTTATCTGTCTCTCATCTTTGTTGTCTGACCTACACATTTAGAAGAAAATAGGGGTGAAGGTGAAGTTACAGCAACCTAGGTGAAGCTGATATATGTAGTCNCAGATAGGAATTAAAGACAGGATAGTCTATTGAACAGACTGCCAGACTGAGAGTCAGAAAATAAGTTTTATATCATCAGTTCATTGAGAAAGTCTATTTGCTTTCCTATGCCTCAGTTTCCCATCTGTAATGAAGATAATGTAATTTATCATCTTGTGCAACGTGCTTTGCGGTCTAGAGCTGCAAGATACAGTGAAGTATTATGATGAAATATTTTGGGCAAAATACTGATGAGTTTTAATGATTTAATTTCTTGCTTGTTAATTTTTTCATACTTGACTTTTGGCGTACAAGCTGCTCTCCAATCTTTTCTGTGAGCTGTGGC